>JAUKWC010043943.1:0-48156 GCA_032356245.1 Endocladia muricata | reverse complement strand
ACATCACCGCCGAGACTCGCAAAACCCGCCGCCCCCTAGAAGACACTTGGATCAAGCTCTTAAGTTGACGCGAATGCGTATTCTCCCTAAGATTTTTCCGATCAGAAACTAATCAGTTTTCTTACCGAGATCCTCGAAGATTGCTTCCAGATCAGCGATGCCAGCATACTCTTCTTTTAACTTAGCCGCTGCAGCCTGAATCCGGTCAGTGGTGTGACCGTGTAGAGAGCTTCCAGTGGCATTTTTAGCAAGGTGGCGTTTTGAAAACTTAGAAAGTGCAGCCCGACCTGCAAGATACTTTTGTGCGGTCGGATCATCTTTCACGATGGCAAGGAGCTCATTAAATTCTACATTGAGATTACTATCCATCCGGCAGACCCCGAGAACATGCTCTAACCAATAATACGCCTGATGTGGCTTAGAGGTCGAAAGCTCGGTCAACCACGTTAATAGACGAGCCTCGAATAAATCAGCTTCTGCAGCATAGGCTCCACGATTTTTATACAAGTGGCGGGTATAAACCCAGAGCAGCCCATCTTCAGCAGGTTCCCACCCGGTAATGGTGTGACCACCGGGATATAAGCGATGCGTCGCATTATAGCCGGTATCAGCGACGATCTTGGCAGAAGAATAGCGGTTGTAATCAAAGGCTCCGTTCCCCAGATAATAAAAGCCACCTTTAGGAAGCGTCACCTCTTCTGGCTTCCAAGCGATAAACGGAACGGCCCCGATGCTGGGCAGCTCAGCCGCATTTACCATGGAGCTAACGCCACCACCCGAGCTGCCAGAGAAAATCGCTCTTTCGGTATTAATCGGAAGAGTGGACCTGATGTGCTTGAGACAGGTTCTAGTATGATCGAGATTACTCTTGGGCTTCTTCCCATTCTTAGCCTCTTTCGAACAAGCAAGAGCGATTCCAATAATATCAGCGGTCTTTTTCCAATGATTAAGCGTTTTAAGATGAGACTCACCAGATCCGGTCCAAAAAAGGATGGGAGCGTTTCCGCTGGGGATGAAGGTCTCTGGTAGATAGAGAAAATAGGACGAGCCTTCTCCCGCGTCGATCGGCCCGATGGTTCTACCCTTGTCAACTCCGAGGCTGGGCCCAGCTTCATCTTCATGAAAAAAATCTTTCAAGAAAGACTGATCTGCTGGAATGAGCTTGCTGATGGGCACTTTAATTTCACGATTTTTATCCGTCACGAGCGTGACGACATCATCTGCCAGCTCGATGGCCTTTCCGCGAATTTTTGAACCCACACTGGAAGTCCACTCTCTAGGATCTGTGGACTCACCAGCGGCAAAGCCAGTGAAGAGGCAGGTTAACCCTATGGCTAAAAATTTCCCTAAACGTATCATTCCGACAATTTGGCCCGTGAGGTGAGGTGACGCAACTCTGAAACAGAGTTCAATCCCTTCTCTAGTAACTGGAACGATAACTCGGTCTGCAATCTCCCGCTTCTCAGTTTCCGCTAGCAAACGTGCAATTGGCTCATCAGGATGCTCGTTCCCAAGAGGAAAAGTGCCAAAGTGCATCGGCAGCATGAACTGAGCTCCCAGCTCCTCGAAGGCCCGTAACACCTGTTCGGGATTCATGTGAACATGCCGACCACTTGACCCTCATAGGCTCCGATTGGCAGAAGCGCTAAAAAGATATTCTCCCGTTCACTAATCTCTCTAAAACCGTTAAAATAAGCTAAATCGACACAATGGAGGATATTCCGGGAGCCAGAGCGCACTAAAAAACCGCCGTAGTCACGATGAGTATCCTCCCCATAGCGCGCGCTCCAGTGGTGACATGGAGTATGGACAATCCGACGAACGCAATCGCATGATCGCGACATTCTACAATTACCAGAACGCCACCACCTTCGACTGAATTTACAGCTACCAGTATTTCCCTAACAACTTCCTCAAGAATAAAACTGATGGCAAGGGCCAGTTCACCCAATACACTTATGAGGAAAGCCGTAATCTGCTCCTAAAGATCGACCATCCCACTGATCCCGCTATCGTTTTTGGCACCACCGCGGGCGACAGCATAGCCACCGGCTACGACAAAGCCCCCCGACCCACCAGATTCGAGGACGAAACCGGCACCTGCACCATGGCCTACGACACCCTCGGACGCGTCGAAAAGACCGTCCAAGGAAACGTCAATTATGAGATAGTCACAGAATATGATGAATGGTCGCGCGAAAAAAACAAACGCTACCGCCCCGCCGGGACCGCCAACGGCGACCCACTCGAGCGGACCTGCGCCACCACCTACGACACTGCCGGACGCCTCGAAACGATGACCGATAGTAACATCTCTCCCCAACCGTTCACCTACGCCTACCACTCCCGCACTAATCTCATCGACCAACTCACTCACCCCAACGGCCTCGTCCAAGACAAAGAGTGGGACAGCAGAAGCTTGTTGGAGTCCATTCAGACACGTGATAATGTCGGAAGCGTGCTGAAGAGCTTCACATACGGTCTCAATGCCCTCGCCCAGCGCGAAACCATCGAGCGTGAAACCGGAACCGTTCTCACTTTCGGCTACGACCAACGCCGTCAGGTCACCAGCGGCGAGAAAACTACCGATGGCACCGCCTTCCCCATCTTCGACTACAGCTACCAATTCGACGAAATCGGTAACCGCGAAAGTGCTACGGACTTATCCAGCTCTAGTTCGACCTACACCGCTAACGCCCTCAACCAATACAGCAGCATCACAACAGGTAGTGCCGTCGTTTCTCCAACCCACGATGCCAACGGCAGCCTCCTCAACGACGGCCGTATCATCTGCACCTGGGACGAACGTAACCGGATGAAAAATGTTGAAGAAGTCGACAGCGGTAAGAAGAGCGAAATGCTTTACGATGCCGTGGGCAGACGGCTTGCAAGAAAAGACCTCGATGCCTCCGATATCATCGCGAAAACCACCCGCTACCTTTACGACGGCTGGAACTGCGTAGCCGAATTCGAATCCACCGGCATCGCAACAACCTTCGTCAGAACCAAGACCTACACCTGGGGTCTTGATCTTAGCGGCACGAAACAAGGAGCTGGAGGAGTTGGAGGCTTATGCGCAGTAAAAGATGAACCAACTAGCACCTCCTACCACTACAGCGCCGATGGTAACGGCAATCTTGTCGGCCTCTACACTGATTCACAGACCGAAGCTGCCACCTACGAATACTCCCCCTTCGGCCAAGTAATCACCCAATCTGGCCCCTACGCCCAAGAAAACACCTACCGCTTCAGCACTAAGCCTGAAAATGACTGGGCAGGCGGGCAGAATTATTATGGCTATCGTTTCTATGATTCAGGATCAGGAAGATGGCTGTCCCGAGATCCACTTAGCGAAAAGGGTAGTCAAAACCTCTATGCTCAGTCGGAAAACAATACTTTATACAATATCGATTTTCTCGGACTTTCGACGATTCAAATTACGGCAACCGGGTTCTCAATACCAGAAGGTTATGCTTTTAGTGGAAACGGAGATATTACTAGTTCCAGGGGATATCTCAATATATCAGGAAACTTCTCAGTTCAACGTTCTAGCGAGTATGTCAACTCTCAACGCAACCAGCTGACACGGAACATTAACAGAATGATAAGCTTGCAAAGCGCCGCTCAGGCTGTGAATTGGGAGGCTGGGGGCTTTGCTGCACTTGGATGGCAGCCAAACCAGAGAGGCTTACGTGGAAGAGCTGCGGCAAATGGTATTGGAGCTATTGCAGCAGTTGTGGAATATGGTGAACTCTGGGCAGACACTAGAAGATTTTCTACTGCTATTTCGCTCATTTCGACTATTCAGCGCAACTGGAAAGCGAAGTGCACGCAACTGATAAACAGAAATTTCCGTAGCGAGCAGATGAAAGGTTGTGGCTGTTGTATACTTGATCTTTATGTGCGTCTTAGTAACCCTGGGACATTTGGCGGCGGATTATTGGGAGCCAACCCTACACCCCCAACTGGGTATCCAATAGGCGTCGCTAAATTTTCAGAAGTTCGCTTTATTCCACAACCATGTAAGTATGCCAGAGATCCAGGAAGAGAAACCTTCTACGATAGGCGCTTATTCGACAGAACATATATTGCACATGATTACTAATATTTTTTATGCAATTTTTATACTTTTCCTAGTTTCTTGCCGAGATGAAACTAAAAAAGAGAAGAATGAAGTCAGTTCTCCGTTGGTGCAACTAGTAGAAGAGAATGGGGTCCCCTTTTTCCAAACTAACAAAGTTGATAGAATAGTTAAGGGAGAGAACTCCCTGATGGGGTTAATCTTTTTAAGTTCCGAAGAAGCAAAGAGACTCCAAGAATCAACTCAGTTCGACAAGCCTGTCCTCACTCTACTCAAGCTAGCGGGAGGAGAAGTTTCGCGATTTAATATTACTAATCCATTTGAAGAAGGCGAAATCTTTTTCGAGATTCTAAGTAACGAAGGTTTTCTTGAAGCGGAAAAGAAAGGAATCAAGATTGAAATCAAGAATGTCTTGAAATCACACGAATGGAGGGACAAGTAGTCCGCATCAATATTATCGACCAGCTGCTTGGTAGCTACTGGCAAATTTATATGAATTTATGTAGTGCTCCCCCAGAAGTTGGACAGCCTTGATTGTTATTTAGGCTAATTTGCATAATTCTTGGTTCTGTTGGTTTGGTGTATTGTAATTGAGGGCCTGATGAGGACGCTCTGTGTTGTTGTGGTGCTCCCTGGGAAGTTGGACAGCCTGAAGTGCTATTTAGGCTGCGATTGTGCATAGGTCTAGGTTGGTTTGTTGGGGTGTTTTGTAGTTGAGGGCCTGATGAGGCCGGGTTGTGTTGTAGTGTTTGATGAAGATTGCCAAAGCAGTTCTGGCTTCGGCGAGCGAGCTGAAGCGATTGCACCAGCAGAACTCTTCTTTGAAGGTCTTGATGAAGCGCTCGCACAGTCCGTTTTGCTGGGGTGTGTAAGAGGTAATGTATTCTTGAGTGAGTCCGTAGTCTTTGGCGACAGGCCGGAAGCTGCGGGAGCCGAAGACCAGCCCGTTGTCGTGACGGAGTAACGTTCCCGGAGGAGCGTTGCGCAGTGTGCCGAAGCGTTCGAGCAGCGCTTCTTCAAGGGCGCGCTCAACGGTCTTTGACTTGCCGGTTAGCTCGAGCGCGTAGCCAAGAACTTCCCGCGTGCAGCAGTCGATGACGGGGGCGAAGACGCACCAACCATCCTTACCACAGTTGATATTTCCAAGGTCGGTGGCCCAGCGTTGGTTGGGCTGATCGGTTGCGGATTTGGACTTTTTTACGCGAGGACGGCTTCCTGTTTTTCGTTTGGGAAGGGTCCAGCCTTTGAGCTTCATAATGCGATGAACCTTCTTGATGTTGACCTTGAGCCCTTGGACGAAGCGGAGGCGGCTCCAAGTGCCCCGGACGCCGAGAGAGGGCTCTTTCTCGTGGAGAGCCTTGATTCGAGCGGCAAGGGTTTCGTCGATGAGTTTGGGCCGCGGATCCTTGGTCTCGTAGTAGGCCGTAGATCGTGGGAGGTCGAACCAAGCACAGAGCTTGGTGATTGAGACGGTTTTGCCCGACGTGAGAAGTGTGGTTCTAACAGCCTTCACGAGTTCACGTCGGGGTAAGGCTTTCCCTGTATATCACAGGCGATCTTGTAAGCTTCCATCTGCATAGTGAGGTCGCCGATCTTAGCCAGAAGGTCCTTCTCCTTGGCTTTGTGTTTAGCCTCTGCGTCACGGGGATGTGAGCGAAGCGCTTCGGTTCCCATGTCGAGAAAGTCGGCTTTCCACAGTTCGATCTCGCTCATGGTGAGATCGTGGGTTCTAGAGACTTCGGCGGCGGTGGTCTTACCTTTGATGATGTCGATGACGACCTGGGCCTTCCGGCGTGCGGTCCATCTTTTTATATCTTTGGGTTCTTCGCTCATGATGTTGGAGAGGTGCGGATGAGATTTGGCGACGTGTCGACACACTGCGCTCCGGCTACGCCTGCACTCCGTGTTTCGACACGCGCAGGGCAGTTTAGAGATGTCTTAATACCTGTCCAACTCTTAAGGGGGACGCTCCATCGGCTACCAAGGTGGCGGGCCTTTGCTACGTAACTTACTTTTACAGATCCTTTTTTACACCACCTCGCCACCCTTGAGGTCGCCCAAGAGTGGGCGAAAAACTTCGTCAACTACTACAACCACGACCACAAACACAGCTCCCTCAACTTCGTCACCCCACAGCAAAAACACACAGGACAAGATCTTGGATTACTAGAAAAGCGTAAAATAGTCCTAGAGCAGAAACGTCAACAACACCCTGAACGTTGGATTAACAAACGCACCAGAAACTGCGCCCCAACCACCACGGTAAACCTCTACCCAATCGACAACCGAGCCCTAGAAAAACACCAAAAACAAGCCGCCTAAAAACAGTCACCCCCCTTGACAGCTACCGTAGCCCGAGGCGGACTGAGTTTCGGAGCATATTGTTGAAGAGTTCGCTGGCGTAGGATTCATCGCCTTGCAAAAAGGCGGCTTTGAGTTCTTGATGTATCACGGTGGTTGGTTGGTTTCTGGTTTGAACGCTGGCATCCTGACGGATGCGGCTGACCAACTACCACTTATTTTAACGATTCAGGGGACACTTCCTGTTAGCGTCCTGTGCTTCGGCCCCTTCCAACAGATCTTCCAAACATTAATCAGATAATACCAAGATCCTATTTCCAGCTGCCGCTATTTTAACGACGTTAGGGACATTCCCCCTGAAAGACTCTTCGCAATCGTGGTTCTGGCTTTCCTATTTAGCTTTGGGTGGGGCTGCCGCCTCTTGAGAAGTCCAAACGGCCGGGCTGCCGGAGCAGAACGCAAAAGTCTTTTTTGTCTGGGTCTTGAAGACTTGCTCAATCTCCTGAATCAGTTGAATAAATCTAAGAGTCGAGAAATACGGGAACTGTAGTTTTACAATTGGCTCAGCTTAGATGCTTTCGAAGAAATGCTCCTCGTGTGGTGTGGTCCGCGTGTTGGGTAGTGGCAATGGGTTTCAGCCAATGGACACCACGCCGGGGCCAGAGTATTTTTTTATCGGCTCGATCCGAACGGTGGGTGGAGATGCTGCGACTGCGCTCAGTGGCTTTATCAACTCGGCCGATGCATTAGTTGAGCAATGATGGGGCGCGTTCTCTACGCGTATTCTGCGTGCCACTCTTTGTAGATGAGTGGTGAGATTTCCGATGGTTTGATCTCCGAACGGCCTCCCCAGAATACAGCTGTGTAGCTGACTGGAATGCCTTGCTCAGCGAGGTGAGCGTCGATAGCAGCTTTGTGCTCGAGGACCTTGGGCTTTTCGGTGCCGTGGAGGACTCCCATGATATTGACGTTGCCAAACTTGGGGCCGCCTTCGCGCCAGTAAGCATGAGTCATGCAGTGGTGGCGGCCGACTTCTTGGCCAGCTTGCATTTCCATTCCTTCGGGAACGGCCCAGTGGAAGAGGCCGTTGAATTTGGTGACTTTCTCTCCGGCTGCGGATGGTTTGACGTGTTCGAGGAAGGTGGAGAAACGACCGATAACGCGTTTCTCGTTCAGGGTCTGACAGACTTCGCAGAAGCGCTCTTCTGTGACTCCTGCGCGTGCGGCACGGCCGGCCCATGGGTCCTCGATGATCTCGTCTGATGTGAGCTCATCCTTGAGTGCGAGAAGAATGGTCCACTCTTCGTCGTCCAGTTCGACGACGGTCGTGGTCATCATCTGGCCGGGCTGGTCGGTGCGGGCTCCGGGGCCGAGGTCTCTGCGGCGCATGTGGCCGACTCCTAGGGTGAAGACGCCGTTGGCGGGCATGAGGATGTATTCGTCAGCGCCCACGATATTTTTTAAGACTGTGGCGTGTTCATCTAGGGATTCTCCCTGAGGGACCTTGAGAGTAGTCCAGAGCTTATAAGTCGAGCCGGAGACGTCTTTGTCCGTGGTGCGGAGGACGACGTGACCTGAGAAGGGATCCTTCTGAGACATGAAGTCGAAGGCGGCATTGATCTTCTCGTCAGGGACGGACCAAGCGACGAGTGCTCCGTGAGCGAGTTTCGTGGAGAGGAGGGTCTGGCGGACACGGCGGATAACGCCCGCGTCGAGCATGGCCTTGATACGCTCAAGAACAGTGGCGAGTGGGACTCCGGACTTTTCCGCTATGATGTGGAAGGGACGCTCCTGAAAACCGGAGACGAGGTCCTCGGAGACCTTAAGTATTTCGGCATTGGTGGCGTCTGTAATTTCTGTCGGAATCATGCTAGTGCGCGGACACTGAACGGTGACGCCGCGCCCGTCAAACGGGGAACGCTATTCGATCGATACGGTCGTCAAGTTAGACCTGCTGAATTTCTGCGAGGATGAAGGTAGAGTCATCTTTCCCACAGTTGCTGATGGCCCGTTTGTGAAGTGCTGTCGCGATTTCTTCGAGAGGGGCCTGCTGGCTGAGGGCTTGATGGATGTGGTCTTGCCAGAGGCCATCGACGATGCCGTCGGTGCAGAGTAAGAGGCGGTCGCCGTGCTCGAGGTCTAGGGTGAAGAGATCCGGGTGTATGCTCTGTTTGCCGCTGCCGAGCGAACGATAAAGGGCGGCGCGGCGGGGGTGGTTCCGGTAGGTGTATTCGCTCCCCTTCGAGAGCTGCCATTGCTGCCAGGCTAGGCTGTGGTCGCTGGTGAGCTGTCGGGTCTGGCCCGCGCGGTGGAGGTAGAGGCGGGAGTCCCCGATGTGTGCTACGTGGAGGCGTCCGGCGCTGATGTAGGCGACGGTCGCTGTGGCGCCCATGTTGCTGATCTGGGGATCATTTTCTGAGAGTGAGTTGAGGCCCTGATGGGCTTCTTTGAGGGTGGCCTCAAGTGGGGTGAGAGTCTCTGGGTCGTTTGTGAGGCTCTCGTAAATGAAGGGTGCCCGTCTTTTCATCCAGCTGAGGATGAGGCGTGATGCGAGTTCACCTGCGTTCTGTCCTCCCATTCCATCTGAAATGGCGAGTAGTGTGTGCTCAGGCTCGAGTAGTGCCTCGCTGGTCGCTGGACGGATGTCTACGCCATCGGGAGAAATGCCGAGAATGGTGAAGGCGTCGTCATTCGCTACGTGCTTGGACCCTTTTTCTGTGCGGCCCTGCCAGCGCAGTTTCCAGACGTCGCTAGTGGGGGCGAGTTCTGTGGTGGAGTCTGGTGCAGGGAGGATAGTGGCTAGCTCGAAGTCGATGAGACAGAAGCGGCCCATCTGGGGGGAGTAGGTCACGTTGCGCGGCTCGGGATCGTCATGGCGGATACCGAAGTCGCGCTCGAGAGCCTGGAAGAGGGATGTGGCTTTTTTCCGAGAAAGGCTGGGTGCTGGC
Organism: Endocladia muricata; assembly: GCA_032356245.1. Classification (NCBI taxonomy): domain Eukaryota; phylum Rhodophyta; class Florideophyceae; order Gigartinales; family Endocladiaceae; genus Endocladia; species Endocladia muricata. The sequence goes on along the minus strand of JAUKWC010043943.1, from coordinate 38,826 downwards.
GCTCCGCAGCTGGTCGTCACTATGCGGAACTCTTCTGGGTGTTCTTCTAGGAGGCGCGGGACGTAGTCACAGCCGCGTTCTTCGAGGGTCTTGAGCACGGCAATTTCCTGAGAATAGCGGTCCTCTATACCTGATCCACGATAGGTCTTGTGAACGTGTCCCTCGAAGTCGAGGCGAACGAGGGCGCGAATGCCGTCCTTGAGGTTCTTCATATATGAGTGCGAGAAATGGCCTCGACTTGATCCCATGAATGGCCTTCAAGCAACCCATATTCTGTGCCTTTTGTGAGACGGGCGGCCCAGGTGGCGGGAGAGTTTATCCCGAGAAGATAGCGGGTGAGCTGACGGGGGGTCCGGAGTTGTGGGGGAAGTGAGCGGGCGAAGGTGCGCAGTTGGTCGAGAGAGTCGTCGTCGACAGGTGGAACTTTTCCAGGGAGCTTCGACTTAAGCGGCTGCTTGAGACACCTGCTACAGCGGCCACAGGGGGGGCTTCTCTTTTCGTCAAGATGATGGAGGAGTGAGCTATGAATGCATTTGCGGCTGGTTAGGATACGTTCGACAGCGGCTATGCGGGTAAGCTCGTTCTGAGTGTGAGTTTGGAAATGCGTGGTGAACCGCTCGACGAGTGCGGAGAGTGAATCGGGAGTCTGGCGAATGGTGTATGTGTGGAGCTGGTGCGAGCGCCTGATGATGGCGTCTCCGGCCAGTTCGAGGTCTAGAAGGGATTTGGTGAGCTTCGTGTAGTCAGGAAGGGTCGAGGCGAGGGCGCCAAGATCGTGCCAACCGAAGACGCCAAGGATGGTGTGGAGGGGAGACTTTTTCGGAAGGTTTTCTCGAATCTCGGGGATAGGGCGGATGGGTTGGATGCGCACTTTCCGATGGTGGAGAGAGTGGAATGCGATGACTCTCTCGTCTTCTAGGTAGGTTAAGATCGTGTCCAGAACCTGGCGGGAAATGTCGAGCTGGGTGGTCAGAGCATAGGGAGACAGCATGACCTGTTTCGCCCCGGTGAAGAGGCTGCGCAGTAGGCTGGCGACAGCTGCTGCCGACGGCTGAGTTGCGAAGGTCATGTTCTGGTGCTGGATGATGTCTGGCGCAGAAGCGATGACTGCGGTGTGGGCTGGTTTTCCATCCCGTCCTGCGCGGCCGGATTCCTGAACCCATCCTTCTGGAGAGCGAGGGAGGTCATAGTGGATGACGCTGCGGACGTCTGGCTTGTCGACGCCCATTCCGAAGGCAATTGTCGCAACGATTACTGGAATCTTGCCATCTAGATAATCTCTTAAAAGGTTTCCTCTGACGTCTGTGGGAATTCCGGCGTTAAATGCCTTTGAGGGAATTCCGTTCTGAGTGAGGAAGCTGGCGATGTGTTCGGTGGTGAGCTGGCGGGTGCAGTAGACGATTGCCGGGAGTCGCTCGGGTGACTGGATGTCTCGCAAGAGTGCTGAGCGTTTCTCTTGGGTGTCTGTGGCGTAGTGGACTGTCCAAGAGAGATTTGGCCGGGCGTAGGTGAGCTGGATCTGATTCTTCGTGAGGATGCGGAATCCTTTGCGGATGTCCCGAGCGACTGCGCGGGTTGCAGTCGCTGTCAGAGCGAGAACAGCGCGAGGTTTGAGTCTTTTCACCAGCTTTGGAAGGCGGCGGTAATCTGGGCGGAATGATTGCCCCCATTCTGAGAAGCAGTGGGCTTCATCAATGGCGACGAGGGCTGGAGCTGTGGCTGCGAGGAGAGAAAATGTGGCGGGAGCAGCGAGGCGCTCGGGCGAGAGGAAGATGAGCTGGGCCCATCCTGATGCGATGGCTTGCTCAGCTTCTGATGTCTCTTCCTCCGTCAACGTGGAGTCCAGCCGTAGCGCTGGTATGCCCTGACGCGTGAGCGTATCTACCTGATCCCGCATAAGTGCGAGGAGAGGAGAAATGACGATGACTGGGCCGTCGAGAGCGAGGGCTGGTAGCTGGTAGCATAGGCTCTTTCCTCCTCCTGTGGGGAAAAGAGCGAGTGTGTTCTCGCCGGAGAGCACTCTCTGGAGCACTTCTTCCTGACCGGGGCGGAATGCTCGGTGTGAGAAGTGTCTCTGGAGCAGAGTGGCGAGTTCTGCAGGCATGGAGGGGCTACTGTGATCCTGGTGCTGCAAAGCGTGCGGTGACCATGTAGCCGCCATTCTGCAGGCCCACGCCTACGAGGGCTGAGCCGCCGCCTTTGAGTTTCCACTTGTGGGTGTTTGCGGCGAAGCCGTCGTTTAGAGAATCTAGCTGCGGGTAAGGGGCTGCCTGAAGTGGCTTGCCGAGAAGCTCAGACATGAGGTGGACCATCTGTTCCCAGCAGCTCATCATGTCTGTCTGGTAGGCGGCGCTGCCAACTGGCTCTGAGCGGAGTGTGATTTCTCTGAGCTTATCAGTGCTGCTCCAGTCGAAGTAAAGAAGACAGTGGTAGGGGCCAATTTTCGCCTTAGTCTGGAAAAGGCCGTTGAGTCCACTGCGGCCTGCGAACTCTGTGTTTGCAAGTGAGGTGACTACACTGGAGTTTTGAAGCTTTTCTAGGGCTTCGTCACGTCCGTCGCCGAAGTTGAGGTTAGCGAATAGAGCCGTAGCTTTTTGTTCGGCGAGCTCTAGAGTCTTTACTTCTGCGAATGTTTTTACCCACTCTCTGTCTTCTGGATGGAGGCGGTCGAGCGGGAGGGTTACGATTCTATTATTCAGCATTTTTATGCGAACTTTGTCGTCCTGAAAGGCTTGGAACTCTCCTTGGAAGGTTTTGCTTCCATCCGTGTTGCGCCAGACTTTTGCATGGAGAGGTAGTGCGAGGAGGGAGAGGGTGAGGAGGACGAGTTTCATGTTTAACGAACGACGATGAGGGGAAAAGGGAAGTAGATCGAGTGGGCTAATTAGTGATGCCAAGAGTATGAATGAAGATATGCGACTATGCACCTTTTGTTTTCCCCGTGAGTTGAAAGCCGACTTGTGCTGGCCTCGTATTTCTGGAGACAAAAAAGCCGCCCGGTTGCTCGATGAGCATGGGCGGCTGAAAACCTTGTGTGGTCAGGTGAGGAGGATGGGAGCCTACTGAGGGACGCCGGCCGGAAGCTTTGGCTTCAAGTTCTCGACAGCCTCGTTGGCCTTATCCTTCATCTCGTCTGCCTTCTTAACAGCGCCGTCCGTCGCTTCCTTTACTTTGTTAGCAGCGGCATCCTTCGCTTCATTTGCTTTGTCGGTAGCAGCATCTTTTATTTCCTTTGCTTTATCGGCAGCGGCATTTTTCATCTCTTCTGCTTTGTTCGCAGCTGCGTCTTTCAATTCTTCTGCTTTGTTGGAAGCCGCGTCCGTCACTTCTGAGGCTTTGTTGGAAGCTGCGTCTTTCATTTCTGCTGCCTTGTTGGAAGCTGACTCAGTCATTTCCTTGGCTTTGTCGGTAGCCGCGTCCTTCATTTCTGAGGCCTTGTCCATGGCTTGGTCCTTCATGGCCTCAGCTTCTGCTTTAGCACCTTCAGTGATGGCTGCTGCCTTGTCGGATGCGGCGTCTTTTATCTCTGAGGCCTTAGCGGTGGCGTCGTCGATCATTTCGCCGCCAGCATTTTTTGCATCTGCGATGACCTCGGTGGCTTTCTCGGTAGCGTTTGAGCCGGCGTCCTTGACGGACTCAGCTGCTGCCTCTGCTGTGTTAGCGATGCTTTCACCAGCGGCTTTGGCTTCTGCGGTGGCTTTGTCAGCGGCTTCGCTGATTTTGGCCTTGGACGCGTCATCACAGGAGACGAGAACGGTTGCTGCGGCAGCGAGGGCTGTGAGTTTAATTGTAGCTTTCATATTGGTTTTAGATTTTTTCGATTATAAGGGGGGTATGAATCTAATGCAAGTCACATGCCCCACGTGCTATGAGACCTTCGATGTGATGGTCGACGACTCAGCGGGGGAGGAACTCGAAATGGACTATGACTGCGAGGTATGCTGTCGGCCCCTGGTGATCAAGGTCGAATCCGGACAGCTCTCCTCATTCGGGTTGGACGACCTCTAGGAGGAGAAAGTCACAGTTTATTCTTCGGGTTCTTTTGGCGCGGTTGCCTGGGTGGATTGGCGTGGTCTCGCAGTTGGCCGCTGGGGTGTCCAGCTCCGGATGAACTCCTGATCCTCTGGGACGAGTGTGCTGAGGAAGACCGAGTAGCGCTGATTACTGGTGATGAAGGTGACTGTTTTGTCCGTTTTACTCAGGAGGTAAGCGGTGATTTGGCGGCCACCCTTGTTCGTGATGATGCGCCGAGTCGCGTAGGAGGGAGGCTCTACGAGGGGCCGAGAACTCGGGGAAATGATGGGCGTGGAGTCATAGGAGACGGCGATGTCGTTGCTGGAGAACCAGAGCAAGCACGTCGTGCCAACCACCACGACGATAGTAACGAGAAAGAGAAGTGCTTTGATGGAGTTCAACATAGCCAAGGGTTGGTATGATTCACACTCTAGGGGTGTGTGCAAGTGTAAGGGTTAGTTCCTGTCTGGCATCACTCCTGGAGAGGCTTCCATTGATCACATTTCTCAGGATGTGACCAACCTGAATGCCGGCAGCGTTGCATTCAATTTCTGTGAGGGACTCGGCTCGTCCGGTGCTGGCCTGGCGGATGTCTAAGCTATTTAGGTAGTGCGCTGCCCCTCGTCCCATAGGTCCTCCTATGAGAGCGCAAGCGGCGTGAGCGCGGAGATGTCGCCATGCCTGTCCCAGTTGATTATTCGCTATCAAGCGAGGGTGTAAACCTGAGGTAGGGAGAGCGCGCGCATGGTGTCTGGATTCCCAGAAATGCACGGCGACGGTGAGGATGAGGTCGAGACCAGCGAGGACGCACGACCGGCGGGAGGCGCGGTCTAGCATTTCTTCTATGAAGTGGTCTAGGGCAGTTGGCACACGTTTTCCTGCCAGAGTGGGGGGATGCTGTCAGCAGATAAATGGCTGGAGAGTTTTGAGAAAAATCTTAGCCATGATCCCTTTTTCTTTCTCTAGGAGGAATTAGATGCCGAGCTTTGGCTGTCCATTTGATGCGGAGAGTCCGCCATCTACGGGAAGGACGACGCCGTTGACGAAGGAGGCATCTGGGCTGAGGAGAAACGCTACGACTGATGCGACCTCGGATGGCTCGGCGGCACGTCCCATGGGGAGGCGCTCGTTGAAGCGTTTCATCACTTCTTCATCTTCTATAACACTGGCGGCCATGTCTGTGTCTGTGAGGGATGGGGCGACGGCATTGACCCGGACGCCGTGCTGGGCGAGCTCGAGTGCGACGGCTCGAGTGAAGTTTGAGACGGCGCCCTTAGATGCATTATAGGGGCTGAATTCCCAGTCGCCGCCGAGGCCTGAGACGGAGGACACATTTACGATAGACCCCTTGGTTGTTACGAGGTGCTTCTTCGCGAGTGAGGTGGTGTGAAAGATGCCGTCTACGTTGATGGACATGAGCTTTTTCCAATCTTCGAATGCGACCTCGTCCACTTTCCCCCCGCTGGCTATGGCTGCGTTGTTAACGAGGCCGTCGAGCTGACCGAAGCGGGCGATGTGCTGGTCGATGGCGTCCTGGACATCCACACGAGATGAGACGTCTCCGGTGGCGATGAGGACGCGTGAGTCGTCTCCGATCTCTGCTGCGACGGCTTCGAGCTTTTCCTTGGTCCTGCCTGTCAGGGTGACGTTCCAGCCATCGCTGGTGAGGCGGAGTGCGACTGCTTTTCCTATGCCGCTACCGGCTCCTGTGATGAGTGCTGTCTTCATGAGCCAGACCATTGGCTGGAGTGGCTATAACGCAAGGGGGTATAGTCTAACAGTGGGCCTTCTCCTAAAGATCTAGGAGAGCTTCAGGACTGCGACGTATGCGCCGTCTGTGTTGTGCTCGTGCGGGGTGATTTGCAGGCTCTGGATGAGGGTGAGCTGGGGGTGGGATGTGAGGATGGAGGCGATGAGGTCGCTGTTTTCCTCTGCATCAATGGAGCAGGTAGAGTAGATGATGCGGCCGCCGGGCTTAAGGCAGGGGATGGCGTGGAGGATGATGTCCTTCTGAATCTGAGTGACTGCGGTGATGTCTTTTGGCTGGAGTCTCCAGCGGGCGTCGACGCGGCGGCGGAGGACTCCTGTGTTGGAGCAAGGGACGTCGAGCAAAATAGAGTCGAAACGGTTTTTGAGGGTCTCAGGCGCTGGCTGGGTCCAGTCGTGGACGCTGGTTTCAGCGATGGTGATGCCGAGGTTCTCTAGGTTCTCTTGGAGGCGTGGGAGGCGTTTTTCATTACTGTCGGTGCAGATGAGTGTGCCTGTGTTCTGCATGGCGGCGGCGATGAGGGCGGCTTTCCCGCCGGGTGCGGCGCAGGCGTCGAGGACGGTTTCTCCCGGCTGAGGAGACATGAGTTCAATGCAGTGGCGGGTGGCGGGATCTTGAATATAAATGATGCCTGTCTTGGTCCATTCGCGGGGTATGCGGCCTGAGATTTCAAAGAAGTCTGGTGCTCCTGAGACGGGGGATGTGATGTCTGAAGATTCTAGTATTTCTCTCCCGCCTGGGACGAGTGAGTTGAGCCGTGCGTAGGTGGGAGCTGGGAGATTATTCCATTCGAGAAGTTGCTCGGTGCTCTCTGGGCCGAAGGCGTCTGTCCAGCGCTGGACGAGCCAGTCGGGGTGGGAAAAGAATACGCCGCGCTTGAGTGTGGCGATGTCTAGGGTGGGGATATTTTTCCGAAGGGCGGCTCTGAGAATGGCGTTGACTAGGCCTCTGGTTTTCCGCGGTGCGGCTTCGACCGTTTCGTTGACGGCTGCGTGTTCGGATATATCTAGTAAGAAAAGCTGGCACAGTCCGATGCGAAGGAATTCCCGCGTCTGGGGGTCTAGGTTCCCGTCCCGCAGCTGACTGATCCAGTGGTCTAGGAGGCGCATGTTTCTCAGGGTGCCTAGGACGATGGCATTGAGAAGTCCGCGGTCTGAGGGGGAGAGGGCTAGCCGCTCTGCATGATGGGCGACGAGGTTCTCTGCATAGATGTGACCATCAGCCCATGCTGTAAGCGCCGAGACGGCTGCGGTGCGGATCTGGGTGGATGTGCGGGGAGGCATGGAATAAGTGATGACTTGTGTGAAGGCTGGTGGCAACTTTGAATGAGAGGATGCCGATTCGGTGCCTGAAAGGGAGGTTTGTGTCTGGGGGAAGGAGTTTCGATGGATCCCCTTTTGGGAGGAGAGCTCAGAAACTTCTTGTTTTAGTGGCTTTGACCGGGGGACGCAGTGAGGTGTCCGTCTGCCGTGCCCGTTTTGCTGCCTTTCACTAATAGGCCTGTCGGGGCTACCTAGTGACTCAGGGTTATGGCGGTGGGACCTAGGGGGTAGGATGGCTCACGGTGAGGGGGTATTTTTCACGGCACGAATGTGATATTTCGTGGATTCTGTGCCGGATGCTCTGGCTGAGACGCGAGAGGTGTCTACCTCGTTAAAAGTTAAATGTGCCGATGTCTGTGCGGGATTGAGCACCGGGGAAGGTGACTTTTTTGCCCTCGGTGTAGACCTTTTCTACGGCGGTTTGGCGGGTGTCGGACTGAGAGACGATGGCTAAGACTCGGCCACCGTTGGTTTCCCAGGAGCCTTGGTCGTTTTTCTTGGTGCCGGCGTGGTAGACGCGTGCGTTTTCGACGTTTTCAAGGCCGGTGATGACGTCGCCACTTCTACTGGTGGCGGGGTAGCCGGCGCTGGCGAGGATGAGGCAGACGCTCCAGTCGTCGGAGAATGAGATGAGGTCTTTTTCTAAAGATCCTTTTGCTCCTGCTAAGCAGTATTTGGCCAGATCTCCGCTGACGAGGGGCATGACGGCCTGGCACTCGGGATCTCCGAAGCGGCAGTTATATTCGATGATCTTGGGACCATTTGGCGTGAGCATGAGGCCGAAGTAGAGGAAGCCTTTATAGCCGAGTTGATCCTTTTCGAGGCCGTCTACGGTGGGCTTGACGATGGTTTCGACAATGGTGTCGAGAGTGGCTTGGTCGATGAGCTGGCGGGATGCGACGGCGCCCATGCCGCCTGTGTTGTCGCCGAGGTCACGGTCGTTAGCGCGCTTGTAGTCACGAGCGGGGGTGAAGATCTGGAAGTCTGGTCCGCTGACTGCGGCGAAGATGGAAACTTCTGGTCCGGTGAGGCACTCCTCGACGAGGAGGCGGCCTGCGCCGAAGCGACGGTCGACGAGAACTTCCTGAAGAAAGGCTTCTGCGGTGGCCTCGTCAGGGCAGACGGCGACGCCCTTTCCGGCGGCGAGTCCGTCGAACTTGAGGACTGTGGGGTAGGTTCCTGCGATGGCGGCGCGGGCTTCGTCGATGTCAGCGCAGCCGGTGGCTGCTCCGGTGGGAATGCTGTGCTTGAGCATGAACTCTTTGGCAAATTCCTTGGAGGCCTCGAGCTGAGCAGCGGCTTTTGGCGGTCCCCAGCAAGGAATCCCGGCGTCTGCGCAGAGGTTGGCGAGGCCCTCGTCCTTGACGAGAAATGACTCTTCACCAGCCACGCAGAGGTCGATACCTGCGCCTATCATCCAGCCTATGAGTGAGTGGAGTCCGTCGGCTGGGACGATTTCTGCGATCTCTGCGATGGCGTCACTGCCCGGGAAGCAGAAGAGTTCTGTGTCTGTGGGAGACTCTGAGAGGGCGCGTAGGAGTGCATGTTCCCGACCACCTTTTCCAACGACGCAAATTTTCATGGGGCGAGGGATGCTGAGAATGGGGCGTGAGGCAAGTCGCTTTTGATATGGCGGGACTTTTCTGAAAGAAAAAAGAGGTGCGAGGCGTTGGCAGGTGCATAGAGTTGTCGTCTTCTCTGGTTTTGGTTCCTTGTATGAAATTCTTTCTCAGTCGCATTTTCCTTCCGCTTGTCATTCTCGCGGTGGGTGTGGTGGTGTGGCGATTCCAGCTAGGGACGAAGGAGGAGCCTGCGGCGACACGTAGACCGCGCCCCGCGGTGGAGACGGAGGTTCTGGTGCTGCAGCCGGTGGATTTCCCCGTGGTGGTGGAGACGCAGGGGACGGTGCGTGCGCAGAATGAGACGAGTGTGACTGCTGGGGTGAGTGGGCGTGTGGCGAGGACTTCTCCCGTGTTCGAGACGGGAGCCTTTTTTCAAAAAGGGGATGTGCTGCTGACTCTAGATGATGCGGACTACAGGTCTGCTCTGGCTGCGGCTGAGGCTCAGGTGGCTCGCGCTGAGGCGGAGCTACTCCAGGAGGATTCACGGGCACGGCAGGCGCTGCTGAACTGGAGCGATCTAGGCTATGAGGAGGCTCCGTCTGATCTGGTGCTGAGAAAGCCGCAGATGAGGCAGGCCGAGTCTAGCGTGAAGGCGGCGCGTGCTGCACTGGATCAAGCGCAACGGAATCTAGACAGAACTGTCGTGCTGGCACCCTACAATGGACGGACGCGGCTGCGGGTGGTGAGTCAGGGGCAGAGTGTAGGCGCTCAGACGGACCTTGGGACGATCTTTTCTACGGATGCTGCGGAGGTGAGGCTGCCTCTGAGTGGAGCGCAGGTGGCTATGGTGGATCTGCCAGACAGGCCTGGTGATGCGAGCTTACCGGTGACCGTGAGTTTGCCTAGGGGGGAGGGTTTTATCGAGAGGGAGGCGGAGCTGGTGCGGACCGAGGGTGTGCTGGATGAGACGACGCGCGAGTTGTTCGTGATCGCGGTGATACGGGATCCCTTCGGGCTAGAAGGAGAAACGGAGCCTGTGCGTATAGGACAACCGGTGCGGGTGGAAGTGGCAGGACGGACGCTGGAAGATGTCTACGTGATTTCCCGTAAGCACCTCCGGAGTCTTGATGAGGTCATTATTATATCTGAGGAGAGCACGATTATGCGCCGTGAGTTAGATCCGGTGTGGGCGACGCAGGGCGAGCTCATCGTTAAGGAGAACTTAATGCCGGGAGAAATGCTCTCTACCAGCCCACTGACGTATGCTCCAGAGGGGGGCAAGGTGAAGGTGGTGGAGGCTGAGGCTCCGGTGAATGCTGCGGCTGCGGGTGAGGTTGAACCGGGTGCTTAGTGATCTGGCTTATGCTGGGGGAGTTTATTTCCCCAAGGTGCGGTCGAGGTGGTCCATCGCCTGTTCACGAGATGTGAGGGTGCCTTCTAGTTGAGCGGTCTGGATGTCTTGGAGGATTTCCTTGAACTTAGGGGAGGGTTGCAGGCCTCTGTCGATGAGGTCTTTTCCGGTGACGAGTGGCTCTGGGATGAGTGGCTCGTTGGCGAATTCTTCGGCCTTTTCTCGGAGAAAGTCATAGTTCTCTGTGAAGCCGTTCGAGCTGGCGCAGTCGACTCGGTGGAGTTCCATTTCCCGCTCGAAGACGGGTGAGGACATGAAGCGCTTCACCTTTGCGGTGCGCATCTTTTTCACGTTCATGAACTGCATGTGGCGACTGACTATGAAGGTGACATCGTCGACCAATTTATGTGGATACTTGAGGCGGCGGAGGATGGAGTTGGCCATTTCTGCGCCTACGGATTCGTGGCCGTTGAAGCGGTAGCGCTTGTCTGCCTCGTCGTAGGTCTGGGTTGGCGGTTTGCCAATGTCGTGCAGAAGGACGGCGAGGCACTGGGTGAGGTCCGGGTTCTCTCCAAGGAGGTCGAGGGCTATGCTGGTGTGGACGAATACGTCTCCCTCAGGGTGCCACTGGGGTGGCTGTTCACAGCCGATGAGGGCGAGCACTTCTGGTATGATGAAGGGCATGAGGCCGTGGTCGACGAGGGAGCGGAGGCCGGTGGCACGGTTTTTAGAGGTGAGGATTTTCGAAAACTCATCCCGTATCCGCTCGGGGCTGATGCGGGCGAGTCCTGAGGCGCAGGACTTGATGGCGGCTGAGGTGTCTGGGTGTATGTCAAAACCGAGCACGGTGGCGAACCGGATCGCGCGCATGAGGCGGAGGGAGTCTTCTTGGAAACGCTCGTCCGGGTGGCCTATGGCGCGGATGAGTCTGCTGTCGAGGTCTGCGCGGCCGTTGACGTGGTCTACGATTTCTCCCGTAAGGGGATTTTGGAAAAGGCCATTGATCGTGAAATCACGGCGGTGTGCGTCTTCTTCTGCGGTGGCGAAGGTGACGCTTTCTGGCTTTCTCCCGTCCTTGTATGATCCGTCTGTGCGGAAGGTGGCTATCTCGAAGTGGTGGCCGTCTTGCTTGATGAGGATGACGCCGAAGTGTGCGCCTATGCTGTTCCCTCCGGGGAAAAGGTCGAGGACCTGAGTGGGGGTGGCGGAGGTGGCGATGTCATAGTCCTTCGGCACGGTGCCGAGGAGATGATCCCGAACGCAGCCACCGGCGAAGACTGTCTCGAAGCCGGCCTCTATGAGTGTGCGTGCGACGCTTTTTGCGGTGATGTGAGGCATGATGTGTGTGGGGCGAGGGGTTGATTTTTCGACCGAGCTGGTTAGCGTTTTTCCATGGCTATAGAAATCGAGTTCTGCATGCAGTGAAACTACCATCCTGATGCTGCCCGTGTGGCGGCTGCGATAGAGGAGGCGACTGGTGAAGCTGTCGAGCTGGTGGAAGGCGGCGGCGGGATCTTTGAAATCCGGCGCGGTGGCGATGTGGTCTATGCGAAGGCGCGCGGGGCGGACTTTCCGACAGATGCGGAGGCGGTCGCTCTGTTTTGACGGGTGGCTCCTAGGCCTGAGTTGAGAACTCCAAGGCGCGCTTCTTCATCTCTGCTGTCATGAGATTCAGCGCGTTCGCACGGGTGGGTGCGAGGTGCTCTTTCAGGCCGGTTTTTTCAACGAAGGAGAAGTCTGCTCCGAGGACCTCGTCAGGTGTAGACTGGTCTAGGACGCGGACGAAGAGGGCGATCATGCCCTTGGTGATGAGGCTGTCTGAGTCTGCGAGGTAAGTGATTTTTCCGCCGTCGAAGTCAGCGTCGAGCCAGACTTGGGATTGGCAGCCCTTGATGAGTCTGTCGGTGGTCTGACGGTCGGCCGGGAGTGGTGCGAGTTTTTTGCCGAGGTCGATGACGTATTCGTAGCGCTCGGTCCAGTCCTGAAAGAATGAGAGTTCCTCGAGGAGTTCTGCTTGGCGTTCGGCGATGGTCATGAGGGATGTGAAGCACTGATGGACGCACTTTTCAACTGCTGAGCGGTGCTCGGATCTTATGGCTAAAGGGTTTTGGCCTTTTGGAGGTCCTCGGCGGCCTCGAGGATGTGGATGGCGAGGTGAGATTTGCTATCTTCTGGGAGGGTATCTGTGTGGGTGGGGTAGACGAGGTGGACGAGGTTCTGGTCGGTGTTGAAGCCTATGGCGGGGTCGGACACGTCATTTGCTACGATGAGGTCGCAGGACTTACCGGTGAGTTTTTTGCGTGCGTTTGCCTCGAGGTTCTCGGTCTCTGCTGCGAAGCCTACGAGGGTTCCTGAGAAGCCGAAGGTGGTCCGCGCGGAGGCGAGGATGTCTGGATTTTTCACTAACTCTAGAGTCAGCGTTTCTCCAGATTTCTTGATCTTCTGCTCTGGGAGGACGGCCATGCGGTAGTCTGCTACGGCGGCGGCGAAGATGGCGATGTCTGCGCGGTTTATGTAGCTCTGGGTGACCTCGAACATGTCCTGAGCGGTTTCCACGTGGATGAAGTCGACGCCGGCGGGCACGTCGAGCGCGGTGGGACCGGAAATGAGTATCACTCTGTGACCGCGGTCGACTGCGGCGGTAGCGAGGGCGTAGCCCATTTTCCCAGACGACTTGTTCGTCATGTAGCGGACGGGGTCGATGGGCTCGCGTGTGGGGCCGGCTGTGATGAGGATGGTCATGGTGACGTGTGAGGGATGGATGTGCTGCGGGAATTGCGTATGCTGATGAGGATAGATTTGCAATTCCTCGCGTATCCTCCCACGTTTGGCTATGCGAGTTTGGCTAGGTTTTCTGCTGGTGTCTGCGACGTGTCAGTTGACGTCTTGCTCTGGTGGGGCGGGTGATAGTGCCGACTTCGCCCAAGGGCCGTTTGATAAAAATGGGAATTACCGCGACGATTGGGCAGATTCTCGCCCGAAGTGGGCAGATAAGGGGAGCGCGACTAAGAAGAAGGCCAAGACGAGGGCGAGGTCCACGGTGCGGAAGTCCAAGAAGGCGTCCGAACGCATCGTGAAGTCAACCCGTGAGAAGGTGGAGCCACGAGTGGTGAGCCGGACGGTGATCCCGTCTGTGCCATCCGTTGCCGATGTGCCGAGAACCATATCCCAAGTGTCTCCGCCGGTGGTGCGGGCTGCGCCTATTCCTGCTGCCGCGCCGCTGCGCCCAGTTCCGCAGGTGGCTCCCAAACCGAAGCCTAAGCCTGTGGTGAGAGTCGCGCCTAAGCCGAAGCCGAAGCCGAAGCCTGTGGTGAGAGTTGCGCCTAAGCCTGTGCTGGTGGCGGTGCCGAAGCCAGTTCCTGCGGTCTACCATACGGTGGCTAAGGGGGATACGCTCTACTCGCTGTCACGCCGCTATCAGACGACTGTTTCGGCCATTCAGAAGCTGAACGATGTGCGTGGGACAAATATCCGCACGGGGCAGCGGTTGAGAATGCCCTAGGGCCTTATCTAGGGCCTAGGTGGAGTTCCTCTTCCGAGTTCTTGAGTAATTAGACTAAGGACGCTGGCGGAGTCCATGAGGAATCCGTGTGAGGTGACGGGGACTTCCTGCTCGGGTTTGCCGGGCAGGATGGCGTTCCGAGATGGGATGATGACGAAGTCACGGTTCGTCCAGATAGAGAGGCAGCGGATGCTATCTAGGCGAGAGATGGTGCGGGTATTTAGCGCGGTGAGGAACTCGCTCCCCGGACGCATGTCTTGGATGCCGGGCTGGCCGCTTAGTCTGGCAGCGATGGTGCCGGTGTGCGGAGTGCCGACGGTGATGAGTGACTCGATGCGGGGGTGAGGCTGGAGTTCCTGCAAGTAGCTGCGGGCGATGAGTCCGCCCATGCTGAAACCTACGAGATGAATGGAGTCTCCCGGTCTGGTGCGCGAGTGGATGTCTCTTTGCAAATCCCTCGCGAGGTCTCGTAGGCTTACGGATCCATTCTTTTCCCTGAGGGGAATGGAGTGAAAGCGGTAGCCGCTGCCCTCTAGGCTGTGGGCGAGCCGGTCGAATCTGCTGGGGTCGTCAAAGAGCCCCGGGATTCCGATGACCCAGTGGGTGACTGGGGAGGCTGTGTGAATGGGGCGGGCTGCTGGGGTGCAGGCCGCGAGGAGGAGGCACAGGGCCAGTAAGAAATGGGCCATGATGGACAGGGTGGAGGACATTTCTCCTAGCCCTACTTTTAGAGAAATATAAGTGCCTAGGCGTTCATTGCTATTTCTCCAAATAGCTGATGGGTGTCGATGTCCTTGCCGGCTTCGACGAGTTCCCACTGGCGGTCTACATTGAGCCTGAGGGTGGCAATGTGAGGCTGGTGCCACTCTTCGGGGGAGATCATGGAGAGGCTGTAGCCGCTGGATAGCTTATAGAGATGGTAGACTTGTCCGACGATGGGCTCGAAGCGGATGTCTGCCTCATAGACGAGTTTGTTCCAGTTGAACTGCTCAATGGCTTTGACGTAGGTTTCGCGAAGTTCGACGAGCTTCTGCTGCAGGTCGCGCTCGACTTGAGAGAGGCCGCGGCTTTTGAAGTTCGTCAGGTCATTGGGGACGATCTTCGGGGCGAGGGTGGATGTAGGGTAGGGGAGAAAGGCTGAGCTGGTGGTCTCAGCTGGGAGGAAATCGTCATTCATAGCAAATGTTAGGCGGGAGATGCTGCACTATACCCAGAAGAGCGCGGGCCGCAAAAAGAAGGATGAGGAAGTGTGGATGGGTCTGGATATTTCCCCCATCTAGGTGGAGTGTGGGTGTATGAAATGGCTATGGATACTGGTGGTCGCAGGCTGTGTGACGAGCTGTGGAAGCAATCGTGAGTCCGCTGAGGAGGGGGGTGAGGAGAGGGCGACCGCTCCGTCGCGAACGGCTCCTCCTGCTCGGTTCTCAACGATAGGGCGCGTTGCGTCTGTGGATGCGGATGATGGATTCGTCCTGGTGCATAAAACGAAGAAGGTGACGCTGCCTGCAGGGACGACTCTGACGAGCTATGGTGAGAGTGGGGAGCGGACGAACTTGCGGCTGTCTGGGGAGCGCATGGGCTTTTTCGCCGTGGCGGATGTGTTGTCTGGTGAGGTGGCGGTGGGAGATACGGTGCAGATGCTTCAGGTGCCGAAGGTGGTTCCGGGCAGTGGAATTCCGGAGAATGGAGCGGTAAAAACGGAGGAGACATTGCCAAATGGCAAGCCGGTTCCGCTCAAGATCCTCCCGAAGCCAGCGTAATTTTTTTACAAAAAAGAGCTTAGGGCTTGAAAGTTTTTAAGAAACCTTTCACATTTTGCGCGTTGGGCTGTGCTTTTTTTAGAGTCTGCCCCATTTTATCCCTGCTCCTCTATGAAAACTTCCGGCCCATCACGACCCACTGCTGCGACCAAGGAAGAGGCTGACCGCCTCGCTGACTTTGTTCTTTTTACCCAGAGATCCTGTATCCTGAATCTCTCGGGGCGGCTGAATGATGGCAAGGTCTCCTTCCCGCAGTTCTTCCTACTCGCTTACCTCTCGAGTGAGGAATATCTCACAATGTCCGACATTGCGAAGAAGATGGGCCACTCGACTGCGGCGGCGACCGGTCTGGTCGATAGGCTTGAGAAGCTTAGCTATGTCGAGCGTGTGCACGCTGCGGAAGACCGCCGTAAGATCATGGTGCGCATTACTAAGAAGGGGACTGAGCTGGTGGGTGACATCCGGTCTGAGATCGCGACTGATCTGGCGGACATCATGAGTGAGGCGGACTCCGAGGAGACGGATACGTTCAATCACGCTCGTTCAGCAATGGCGAATCGGCCGTTGATGAAGTAGGCGTTGTCGGGCAATCCTGAATCGTGTAGCAGGTGCTGCATGACGGGTGATGCTCTTTTTTTAGATCCGCTTTGGGACGTGACGGACGTCCGGGCGGACTTCGTGACGCGGGTGCCCGGTGTGGCGGGCAGTGTCGATAAGGCAGAGGCTGTCTCGCAGCTTCAACCATTTCACGAACGGGCGGTAAATGTGCTCGGCTTCGAGTGGCCGCAGGTGCGCCGTGCTGAGCAGGTGCACGGTGCTGGGCTGGCCATTGTCGGTGCAGTTGGAGATGCCGAGCCCGTCTCGGGTGTTGATGGACTTTTGACAGCTGATGCGGGCATTTGTCTGGGCATTTACGTCGCAGACTGTGCTGCTATCTACTTGGTGGATAGAAGGACGCGAGCGATCGGGCTGCTGCACTCGGGGCGGAAGGGGAGTGAGGCGAACATCGTGGGTGCTGCGGTCGAGAAGATGGGGGAGGCATTTGGAACGAAACCAGAGGACTTGGTCGTGAGCATTTCTCCCTGCATACGGCCGCCGGTGTTCGAGGTGGATTTCGCTGCGATAATTCGCGCGGATACTCTGGCTGCAGGAGTTCCAGAGAGGAGTGTGTTTGATTCCGGAGCGTGCACCACGCATGACTTAGCGAGATACTATAGCTACCGCGTGGAGCGAGGGCATACGGGGCGAATGTTAGCTTTGCTAGGGAGGGCCTTTTAAATGCGAATATCAGCACCAGCTAAGATCAATCTGACGCTCCGCATTCTGGGGAAGCGCGAGGACGGGTTCCATGATTTGGAAACGCTTATGGTCCCCGTGCGGGGGCTGGCGGATGAGTTAGACATCGTGCCGGCGGGTGAGTATTCGCTTCAGTGTGATGAGCCAGGGGTCCCGCTGGACGAGAGTAATCTGGTTACGCGAGCCGTGCGGGCCTTCGAGAGGCGCACGGGCAAGGTCTGCGGGTATCGCATTTCTCTCAAAAAAGCGGTGCCACACGGAGCTGGTCTCGGCGGTGGATCGAGCGATGCGGCGTCAGCTCTGATTGCGCTGAACGAACTAGAAGGGACCGGTTTGACTGAAGATGAACTCGCAGAAGTGGCTGCAGAGTTTGGAAGCGACACGTCATTTTTCATCTATCAACGGGCTGGCTGGTGCCGCGGACGGGGGGAAAGGGTGACTCCTGTCGAGCTGGGGATGGAGAGCTATGTCGTGCTGCTTAAGCCGACATTTCGCGTGTCTACGCCGCTGGCATTTCAAGCTTGGGCCGGGTCTGAGGAACTCGTAGGCATTCCCTATGAAGCGCAAGGGTTCGACTGGGGCGAGCTGGTCAATGACCTCGAGCGGCCAGTGTTTCAGAAGCACCTCTTTCTCGCGGAGTCCAAGCGCTGGCTACTAGGGCAAGGGGGAGTCGCAGGTGCTATGATGAGTGGTTCTGGGAGCACGATGTTTGCGTTGGTGCAGGATGAGGCGACCGGTTTGCGCATTCTGGAAGCGGCTCGCCGCGAGCTAGATCCGAGTCTGTGGGGCTACGTGGGGCAGATTTGTTAGAAGGGTGCGTGCTTTGGGTCCTCTCGTAGCTGGGCGGATGAGCGAGTTGGTCGCAGTTGGTCATTTTCGCTGTGTCATCAGGCCTTTCAGGCCCGCCCACCGGGTTGACATCAGCTAGCGCGGTCGCCACTCTTGCAGTTAAACCAAGTTGGCGCATAGCGTTGTGCCGCGCCGAACCCCCTCTCTCTGAACCCCGTGTATTCCAACGAAGATTACCTCCTAGACCTGGTCACTGAAGCCGGTCTCATCACTGCAGAAGAAGTCGCCGAAGCCCGTGGCTCACTGGGTCCGGATGATAGCGTGATCTTCCATCTCATTAATGAGGCGCGTCTGTCCGAGCCTGCTGTCGCTCAAGTCGCAGCTCAGAACTCTAGCATGGAATACGTCGATCTGGATGCCGTGCAAATGGATCCAGACGTGATGAACCTGATTCCGCCTGACGCTGCGAAGCGTTACAATGCGATTCCGCTGTCTGATGATGGCTTGAGCCTCACTGTGGCGATTGCCGATCCTCTCGACTTCGAGGTGCTCGACTCTCTTCCTCACATTCTTGAGCGCGAAATTAACTTCGTCACAGGCACGTTTTCTTCGATTAAGGGTCTCATCAAGCACACCTTTGGCGCTGCCGGAAGTAGCTCCCACTCAGGAGTTACCATAACGGGTGAGGATGCCGGGTCTGATGCTCCAATCATTCGCCTCACACAGGGCATCATCATGGATGCGTTTGAGATGCGCGCGTCTGATATCCACATCGAGCCGATGGAGAATAGTCTCCGCATCCGCTACCGGGTTGATGGCAAACTGATCGAGGTGGCTAACCACCCGAAGAAACTTGTCCCAGCGATCATTGCGCGGATTAAAGTCATGTCTGGAACCATGAGCATCGCGGAGAAGCGCCTTCCTCAGGATGGTCGTATCCAGCTGACTCTCAGTGATGGGAAGATGGTTGATTTCCGTGTGTCTTCTGTTCCGAGTAACCATGGCGAGTCTATCGTTATGCGGATTCTTGATAAGTCTTCGCTGGTGCTCGGACTTGCTCAGCTCGGCTTCTTATCTGATGACGAGGCCGTCTTCGAGAAGCTAATCAAGCTGCCCGACGGCATTATTCTCGTGACTGGCCCGACTGGTTCTGGAAAAACAACGACTCTTTACGCCTGTCTCAACTACATCAACCGTCCTGATAAGAAGATCATCACGGTCGAGGACCCAGTTGAGTATGAAATGGCTGGGATTAACCAGGTAATGGTCCAGACAGACATCGGCATGACATTTGCCGCCGCGCTTCGTGCAATGCTCCGTCAGGCGCCAAACATCATCATGCTCGGGGAGATTCGTGATGCTGAGACCGCAAACATTGCGATCAACGCATCTCTCACTGGTCACTTAGTATTCTCCACACTTCACACGAATGATGCTCCGAGTTCCGTGGCCCGTCTCGCAGACATCGGCATCAAGCGTTTCCTGATCGCCTCAGCCGTGCGCGCCGTCATCGCTCAGCGCCTCGTCCGTGGCCTCTGCGGCAACTGTAAGGCTCCACTCGAGCCAACAGAGAAGCAAGTGCGCGAGCTAAAGCTCGATCCGCAACGGATGGCAAATGCAACAATTCTCGGGCCTCAAGGCTGTATCCAGTGTCGCCAAGGCGGTTACCGTGGTCGTATGGGTCTGTTCGAGATCTTCGAGGTGGACGACGAAGTTCGTCACATGATCAACCAAGAGCTGACCTCTCCTCAGTTACGCAAGAAAGCGCGTGAAATCGGTATGCGCACCCTGCGTGAGGATGGCATTCGTAAAATCTTAGCAGGCAAGACCTCGGTAGAGGAAGTCCTCGCTGTCACCACCGCTGACTCCGAGTAAGCCCCGATACCGACCAACCTTTCACATTTTTCTCAATGGAAGCCCAACAAGTCACCGACCTTCTCATCAATCGCAGCCTCATCGATGCAACTCTCGCCGAGGACATTCGCAATGAGGTCGAAGTCAGCGGTAAAGACATCGCCGACGTTCTCACCACCTATCAGGTCATAAGCTCACCGCATGATCTGTGGTCTATCATCGCTCAGGAACTGGACACTCAGCTCTATGACCTCTCCGAGTGGGAAGTCCCAGCAGAGCTCACAACTATAGTGCCAGCAGGTCTTGCTCGTCTGCACGGAGTCATCCCGGTGGCAGCTACCGACGCGGGTCTTCAGGTGGCTCTCACGAATCCGCTTAACGTTCAGACCATAGAAGACTTGAGCTTCGCCATTGGTCAGCCGGTGCAGGTCGTTATCGCTCCACCAGAACAAGTCGAGGCAAAGATCAACGAGGCCTTCGGCGGCGACGGAAGCGCCATGGCTGATCTCTTAGGCCAGCTCGACGGCATTTCTGCTGACGGCAAAGGCAATGTGGAAGATGAGGCGAACTCAGCGCCCATCATCCGCTACGTTGACCTCGTGCTTTACCAGGCGATCAAAGAAAAGGCTTCAGACATTCACTTTGAGCCTTTCGAAAAGGAGTTCCGCATTCGCTACCGCGTGGACGGTTCTCTCTACGAGATGGCACCCCCACCGGTTCACTTGTCTCTTCCCATCATTTCCCGTGTGAAAGTTATGGCGAATATGAACATCGCTGAGCGAAGAGTCCCTCAGGATGGTCGTATCGTTAAGGAAATGGGTGACTCCGCAGTGGATATGCGTGTGTCCTCGCTTCCCACTCAGTATGGTGAATCCGTCGTCCTCCGGGTCCTCGATCGTTCCTCGATCAACCTTGATCTGAATGCGTTGAAACTGCCTACGCACATTCACGAATACATCCACGACACCATTCATAAGCCAAACGGCATTTTCATCGTTACCGGGCCGACCGGTGCGGGAAAAACCACCACGCTCTACGCGGCGCTCAAGGAGATCAACACGATCGACTCTAAGCTTCTCACTGCAGAAGACCCGGTCGAGTATGACATCGAAGGAATTATCCAGATTCCTGTTCAAGAAGCGATTGGAGTGACATTCAGCCGTATTCTACGTGCCTTCCTCCGTCAAGATCCTGACCGCATCATGGTCGGGGAGATGCGGGATAAAGAGACTGCACAGATCGCGATTCAGGCATCCCTGACCGGTCACCTTGTTCTTTCCACTCTGCACACGAACGATGCACCCGGTGCCGTGACTCGTCTAGTGGACATGGGGATTGAGCCATTCCTCGTGGCGGCATCTCTAGAAGGTATTCTAGCGCAGCGACTTGTCAGGACCATTTGTAAGGACTGTAAAGCCTCTTACGAACCGAACGAATCTGTTCTCGCCCAGTTAGGCCTCTCTCCTCACGAGATCGGTGACAAGAATTTCTACACCGGTCAGGGATGTAAGGTCTGCGGCAACTCAGGTTACAAAGGTCGTCGAGGCCTCTTCGAGCTGCTCGACATCAATGACACTCTCGCGGATATGATCACTGACCGTGCACCGACAGTGATCCTCAAGCAGAAGGCAATGGAGCTGGGCATGACAACTCTCCGCGAAGATGGTCTACGCGCTATCTACGAGGGTGCTACGACCATTGAGGAAGTTCTGAAATACACCTAGGCCACTGGACTGACTTCACTCATTTTCTCCATTTATTCTTTTTTCTCTCTCTCCTGATCTTTTCCCCGAACTCTCCATACCATGGCAAAATTTGATTACGTCGCCTTCGACGCAAAAGGCACCGAACAAGCTGGCACCATCGACGCTAACTCCGAAGCCGAAGTCACACAGCAACTCCGCAGCAAGGGGCTCTATCCGACTTCTGTCGTGCCTGCGGGAAAAGGACGGAAGGCGGCCAAAGGGAAGAAAAAGGGAAGGACCTCAGCTCCTAAGAAGAAGAAAAAAGGTGTAGCTCGCACAGGTGGCCGGATTAAGCCAAAGGTCTTGATGATCTTCACTCGCCAGCTAGCGACTCTAATCGACTCCGGTCTTCCATTGCTTCGCGGTCTGACAGTTCTCGGCAACCAGGAGCCTAATCCAGTTCTCCGTGGCACAATCAACGCAATCGCTGACTCTGTTCAGTCTGGCTCAACATTCTCAGAGAGCTTAGCGCAGCACCCGAAGATCTTCAACAAGCTCTACGTCAACATGGTAAAAGCCGGTGAACTCGGCGGTGTGCTCGAACTCGTCCTTACCAGATTGGCTGAATACCAGGAGAAAGCGGACAAGCTGAAGAACAAGATCGTCTCCGCGATGGTCTACCCAGTCATCGTTCTCTTCATTGCTGTGGCGATCATGACCTTTCTGATGCTCTTCATCGTCCCGAAGTTTAAAGAAATGTTCGCAGGCATGGAGAACGCGACGTTGCCACTGATTTCGCGCATCGTCTTCGGATTCTCAGAGAATCTAATCGCCAACCCGTTCATCCTGCCAAATATCGTTTGGGTGTTCATGGCCGTGGCCGCTCTGTTCATGCTCTTTAAGTTCTATGCCGCCACGAAGGGTGGCCGGAAGACGGTAGATGCAATCAAGTTGAAGCTGCCCATCTTCGGAGACATTCAGCGTAAAAGTGCAATTGCACGTTTCTCCCGGACGCTTGGAACCCTAGTCACTTCCGGTGTTCCCATTCTTCAAGCGCTTCTCATCACTCGTGAAACTGCGGGAAACGTCGTGATCTCAGGTGCCGTCGACAAGATTCACAATGCGGTCAAGGAGGGTGAGTCTATCGTCACTCCACTGA
This sequence comes from Endocladia muricata, assembly GCA_032356245.1. Classification (NCBI taxonomy): domain Eukaryota; phylum Rhodophyta; class Florideophyceae; order Gigartinales; family Endocladiaceae; genus Endocladia; species Endocladia muricata. The sequence goes on along the minus strand of JAUKWC010043943.1, from coordinate 16,764 downwards.
GCAGCACAGGTCTATTCCCGTCCATGGTTGTCTCCATGGTAGACGTTGGTGAGGAAACCGGCCAGCTCCCAGAGATGCTCCTGAAGATTGCCGACGTATACGACGACGAGGTCGATAATGCCGTGACCGCTCTTACCTCCATTCTCGAGCCCATCATGATCGTGTTCTTGGCACTCGTTGTAGGAGCCGTTGTCATGGCTCTGTTCTTACCATTGATCAAGATCATCACGACCATGGGTCAATAAATTGTATTTACAATTGAAGTCGTCACGAGCTATACATGTAACAGCATGAAAAGTCAGCATTCCCCATCCCGGAAGGGATTTACTCTCATCGAACTACTAGCAGTGGTGGCCATCATCGCAATCCTCGCAGGCATCAGCGTGGCTGGTCTAGGTTACTATAATCGTAAAGCGACAGAGAAAAGCGCCAGCGTTCAGATGAATGTGCTCACTGAAGCGATTGAAGCATTCCGTGCCGACAATGGCGAATACCCGCCGAATAGTATAGATCCTTCGGCGAGTGACCGGGCTAAGGACAAGCCCGGTGCCCGCTATCCGCGCCCCAGAACTGGATCTGACTCCGTCCCGAAGGACACATCATCGCATCCGTTGATCTTTTTCCTCGGTGGGCAGCAGACGTCCGAGAATAGTGAGGTAAGCGCGACTGTCTATTTGGATAGTCTAGTTGTGAACCAAGGCATTTCTTCCAAATTCATGATCGTTAAAGGACCTGCAAAGTCTTGGCAGGTAGTAGACGCTTTCGGAAACCCAATGGGCTACAGACGCGCTTCATCGCGTTGGTCAGAGAGTGGTCGCGAAGGTATCAATCCTAGCTTCGATCTATGGTCGGCAGGTATGGATGGCCTTGACGACAAGGGGCGAGAGTCCGACGACATAACGAACTGGTAATTCGCACATTCGTCAATCATCGTCCGTTTACGCAATTTTCGGGGTGTCTCTCAGTGGGGCACCCCATTTTCTTAGCTAACGAAGCACCTAATACATATTTTTTTCATGAGCGAAACCGAATCCGAGGACATGCGTCCAGTCGAAGCTACTGAGTCACCAGCACCAGCAAAAAAGGCGGCACGAAAGACCGCCAAACGCGCTACGAAAAAGAGCGCAGCGAAGAAGGCAGCTGCAAAAGTTTCCGAAGACACTCCTCCAGCTGAATCTTCTGAGGAAGCAAAGCCAAGGCGCCAACCGAAACGCGGCACGCGTGACTCAAGAACGAATCGGGACGAATCTCCAGAAGGTGCCGAAGCCACTGCTGAGGACCCTTCTCCCGCAGCAGAGGCTTCCGAGCCCACTACTAGAGAGAGAAGTGAGCGGAAGACCGATGGTGAGCAGTCTCCATCAAATCGAGAATCCCGTGAGGAGCGTGGGAACAAGCGCGGCAGAGGCCGTGGACGGGACCGAGGCGAGCGCTCTGAGCGCGGAGGCCGGGGTCGCTCTCATCAGCCGCCGCAGGTAGATGTGGATCAAGAAGAGGTCGTGAAGCGCGCTTGGAAAATCTTTCTCGCAGAAGTCGCAGAAGAGGGGCTCGCTCTCATAGACGACAGAGATGCGCGTGAGAAATCACTGAAAAGTCTAAGAGTGGCTGAGATCTTCACTATAGAGCAGGCGCGCTACTTGATTAAGAATTCCTCAGACTCAAGTAAGAACGAGGAGGACAACTAGTCTCCCCTACAGAAAATCACCAAAAAACCGCTGCCTGAGTTCGGGCAGCGGTTTTTTTTGGGGAGACGAGGTGGCTGATCTCGGCAAACAGCAGAACGGGTCACCCTATGCTGTCTACGCCGAGGTAGGGTCGCAAGGCGTCAGGGATCGCAATAGATCCGTCGGCTTGTTGATACTGTTCGAGCACCGCCACATAAAGGCGGGGTAGGGCAGTTCCGGATCCGTTGAGCGTATGGGGGAAAACGTTTTTTCCGTCGTCGTCCTTGTAGCGTAGCTTCATACGGCGGGCTTGATAGTCGCCAAAGTTGGAGCAGCTACTGACTTCCAAGTATTTGCCTTGGCCCGGAGCCCACACCTCTATGTCATATGTCTTAGTGGCGGAGAAGCCGATGTCGCCGGTGCACAGCTCGATCACTCGATAGTGGAGGCCGAGCTTTTTTAAAATTGCCTCCGCGTGACCGGTGAGTTCTTCAAGTCCGGCCATTGAGCTGGATGGCTCGACGACTTGAACGAGCTCGACCTTGTCAAATTGGTGGATGCGGATGATCCCCTTGTTGTCGCGGCCAGCGCTTCCAGCTTCGCGCCGGAAGCAGGGTGTGTGAGCGGTGACTTTCTTCGGGAGGTCTTTTCCCTCTATGATCATATCCCGAAACAGGTTTGTGACGGGAACCTCAGCTGTGGGAGCGAGGAAGAGAGAGTTGTCCTCGATCGCATACATGTCGTCCTCAAATTTTGGGAGCTGACCAGTGCCATACATACACTCGCGCTTGATGATGTGGGGAACATTCACCTCCTCGTAGCCGTGTTCGTTAGTCTGCGTGTCTAGTAGTAGGTTGATGAGAGCACGCTCCAGGCGTGCTCCGAGTCCACGATAGACTGCGAAGCCTGATCCTGTGATCTTAGCTCCATCGTCAAAGCTAATCATTCCGTGCTTTTCGGCGAGCTCCAGATGGTCGAGTGGCGCGTCGATAGTTGGTTTGTCTCCCCAGACTCGTATCTCGGGGTTTGCGTCCTCGTCAGCCCCAATGGGACAGTCGCTATGTGGAACGTTTGGAATGGAGAGGAGGAGGTCCGACTGCTTCGTTTCTGCGGCTTCGGACGTTTCATCCAGAGCCTTGATTTTGTCACCTATGGCTTTGACAGCTCCCTTGGCGGCTTCAGCCTCGTCCTTTTTTCCTTGGCCCATTAGTGCTCCGATTTCCTTGGAGGCCTTATTGCGCTCTGCTTGGAGGACTTGCTTTTCTGTTTCGCTCGCGCGGCGGACTTCATCGGCCCCGAGAACCTGGTCGATGAGGCTGAAGGAATCTCCTCCGCGTGTTTTGAGGCGGGATTTGATGGCATCAGCATCTGTGCGAATCAGGCGAATATCGAGCATAACGCCGCTGATAAAAGCCGGATTCGGGAGCGATTAAACACTGAAATGTGCCAATGCAGCATTTCCTTCCCTCACACCTCTACCAACCACCGCCTCCACCGCCGCCGCTTCCACCTCCAGATGATCCGGAATCGAAGCTGCCTCCCCCACCGCCTGACAGCGATCCAGCCGTTGAGGGATCAATCGCTGCGGAGGCTAATGCGCCAGAAAGTGCACCACCTATCGCGGCTAGATGTGTGGGAGAACTCAGATCGTGTCCGTCATAGAACCCGGGCGAATAGGTCGTGCGGTCTGGATCTCTTGCAGCTGCCCCGGCCAGGGTTGACTCGAATTTCTCACACCATTGCTGTTCTACACCCAGTGCGAAGGCGTATGGGAGAAAACGTTCGAAGATCTCTGGCGTCTTTTCCGGTGGGACTTCTGCATTGAGCCTCTCTTCCTCTGCAACGCTGAGGTAGTGTTTGAACCCGTCGATCTCATCCATCAGTGAGCGTCCGGAGGCTGTGGGCGCTTTGATCCATCGGAAGAAGGAAATGGTTATCCAGGCAGAGGTAAGGAAGACCATTATGACCGCCGTATTTGCCCCGGTCCTTGTGAACCAGATGAGCCCGGCGGCACACACCATGAGACTTGCCGACAGCGGCCGACGCCATGATTTTGCAACGGTGCTTTTCGGAGTAAACGCGAAGTATGAAAGAATTCCTGCAACGGCTGCAATGAGACCTGTCAACTGTCCGGCGACAATGTGGGTGAATAGCACCAAGAGCCCAAAGGCAATGAATACGATCCCAGGGATGAGCCAGGCTGCGTTCGTGCGGAAATGTTCGGACGTTTTTTTCTGAATACTAGCAGTCAGGTCGGCCTTCGCTTTCTCAATCACGCCATAGTTTGTCTGAGAGAGCGCGAGGGGAAGACCTGTCCGATTGAGATTTCGCAAGAGCTTGGCTTCATCAGAGGAAAGATTTTCATTCGCCTTTTGGCTTTTCTTAAGAATGTAGTAGTCGGAAGTCTTCTTAAGTTTGAAACAGTTTTTGGACGCGAGCCCTATCACATTTGCCGCGAAGCAGAGGTCGTCGAATCCCATGCGGTGGATGGTGCGGACGGCGGCGGGTGATAGACCGGAGGGAGGTGTGTATCTCGGAATGATGGTGTTCGAGCGTTTGTCTCGTCCGACCCAATACCATGCGACTACGTGAGCAAGCAGGCCGCAGAAGACAGTAAACAAGCCATTCCGAAACCTAGGATCCATGGAGCCAAGGAGAGCCCCTGAGTCTTCTGTGGAACCGAGCTGATTCGCAGGCCAGTTGACGGCGACTGTGAGCCCTTCACCACGAGCCAGCTGCCGGGTGGTCGTGACATTAACTGTAGATCCTGTGAGGACGACCTCGGCATCTGTTTCCGTCGAATCTAGTAGACCGGTAAAGGCTGCTGCCTCTGTGGCAGAAATAGAGGCGGGGAGGCGAATCGTGGCAGAGGCTTCACGTATGGGAAAGGTCCAGTAGTTACCCGTCACGTTCCAATACAACTGATCGTATGCATGCTCACGAATCAGGTGGCCGCTGGTTTTGTAGTGAATTTGGTAGCGGTGAGAGCCTTCTTTGAGCAATTGGTCCTCCTGGCCCATAAAGATTCGGGCTCCTGAGCCTTGGTCTTTCCGGGTAAATGGTTCCGGCTCTCCGCCGCGAGTGATGCTCGTCACCGCGAAAGGTTTTCGCTGGGCGATCCCCCAGGCGCTTCGTGTGATGAGGGGGAAATCACGGTAAATGCCTCTCTGGATACGGTCTCCAGTTGCAATCACATCAATGGTCTCGACGACTAAGAGCGAGCCATCGTCTTGGATCGTCACGTCGCTGTGGAATGATGTGATTTCTTCTCCCGCTGTGAGAATCAGGCAGCTAAGCAAAAGGAGAAAAACTGCTTTCATAGGATTTGTTAGAGGGGTGCGGGGAGGGATACCTTAGGAGCAGCACGTTCGATTGCGGAGGGGACCTCAAAGTAGGGAACCACTTGCTGCCCCACAGCACTAGCGATTATTACAGAAGGGAAGCTCTCTGTAAGGTTATTGAGATCTCTAGCCGTGCCATTGTAGTAGCGTCGGGCGTATTGGAGAGTGTCCTCTATTTGCGTAAGCTGCCCCATGAGGTTCTGGAAACTATCGGCACTGCGAAGCTCGGGGTAGTCCTCGACTTGGACGATGACATTGCCCAGCTCATGGGCGAGAGAAGTCTCAACCTGAGACGCTACAGTAGGGCCAGTAGCGGTCATGGCGGCGGCGCGCTGTTCCGTGAGGCGGACTAGGCTAGTCACCTCATGGGCCTTGTATCCCTGAACGCATTGGACCAGAGCGGGGACCAGGCTGTGGCGAAGGGAGAGCTGGACCTCTATGCTACTCCAAGCTTCACGTAGTTGGTTTCTCAGACGCACGAATCGATTGTAGCTAAGCGCCGCCCAGATCCCGAAGGCGATGAGAATAAGAACCGGATAGTAAAGCAATGCACCCATAACTGCTTCACTCTAGTGAGTCCCATACTCGCCGTAGAGTGCGAAATTGTCGCGAGTTTATAGTGCGGCTCTCCCAGTGCCTAGGCTTCCAGGGACGCTATAGCGTCCTGTAGCAATGGGTGCTGGAAGGTATAGCCCTCACTCAAGAGACGCTCGGGAGTGACTCTTCGGCTCTTTACTATAAGCTCCGTTTCTGTGCGCATGAGAAATGCGCCTAGCTCGAGGAGTGGCTTGGGCGCGGGTAGGCCTATGGGTCTATTCAGACCAGCCCTCAGCGCGGCCATCATATCTCGGTTAGGGAGCGGCTCCGGACCGGTAAGATTATAGATTCCAGTGGCTTCAGGATCTTGTATGAAACGGAGGATGATGTTGCAAAAGTCCTGCGCATGAAGCCAGGAGACGAACTGCCGTCCATGACCCATAGTCCCGCCAAGGCCGACCCGGGTGAGAAAGCGGAGCGTCTCGTAGACTCCGCCGGGCTCTGTGCCGAAGACCATGGCCGTTCTCAGTATGATACCCCGGGTGCTACTCAGGTCATGGTCCTGACAACTCGTATGGAATGCGTCTTCCCAAGCGTGCGCTATTTCAAGTGAGTAGGCATCCTTTGCTTCCTTTTCAGCCCCGTAGAGACCTTCGGATTCGGGTATTAGGCGCATCGCAGCGGTGCCGGTAGATCGTGGCGGTGCTCGAGTTCATCCAGACGGGAGGAGGGGCCTGACAGGTAGCGATCGCCTCTCCTAGGATGCGCGTGCTATTGACTCGCGAGGCGATCATCTCACGGCTGTTTGCCGGAGTGTAGCGGCAGTTGACGGTGCGGCCTGCGAGGTTGATAACAGCTGTGGCGCCTTCTAGTTGAGTGACCCATGGGCCAAGGGTCTGTCCATCCCAGTAGTGGGCTGTAGAGTGCTTCGCCGGTTGGGGGCGTCCTCGAGTGAGAACGTTGACGTCATAGTTCTAAGCGTGGAAGGATGAGGCTAGGGTCCGACCAAGAAAACCGCTCCCCCCAGGGATGATTATTCTTCCTTCACTCATAGACTGGAATGTAAGATCGAAAATTGACCGGTAAAGATCATATTTTCAGTATATACTGAAAATATGAAGATGTTTGCTTTGTCTGGAGAAAAGCGATGCTCTTAAGGCTCGTTTACCAGCCTGACTGCTCTGATGAAATTGAACCGGTTTATTCAGCTCTCTCTGAACTGTGGACGGAAGCGCTCTCGTGAGGTCATCGCCTCTGGAGGCGTTCGCTTGGACGGCGTGGTGGAGCGCGATGGGCATGCCGTGGTGACCAGCTTCACCACGGTCGTCGCGGATGGAACGACTCTACAGGAGCGGGAGAGAATACGGATCATTCTGCACAAGCCGGCTGGCTATGTCAGTGCTACGAAAGATGCCGAGAAAAAGACTGTGATGGAGTTCATTCCTGAGCACTGGCGGGAGGAGCTACACATCGCCGGGCGGCTAGATAAAGAGACCACCGGATTGCTCATTCTCACCAACGACAGTGAGTGGTCTGAGTCTCTTACGAAACCCGGCGCGTGTGGAAAGGTGTATAGAGTGAAGTTAGAAAGAGCGGTGCCTGAGGAAACAGCGGACCATTTCAAGCAGGGTATCTACCTCGCCTATGAAGATGTAATGACGTCACCAGCAGAATTAGAAATACTAGAGAGTGACGAGGTTAGGCTGACTCTCTATGAAGGAAAATACCACCAGGTGAAGCGAATGTTCCTTGCAGTGGGAAACAGAGTTGTCGCGCTCCACCGTGAGCAGGTCGGAGACATTATTCTTCCTGTCGATCTTAAACTCGGAGAGTGGAGAGCTCTCTGACTCGTCACCATTTCAAAAATCATTGTATGCCGCCTCCCCCAGAAGAGACGGCTACTTTCTCGCCATGGATCGAACGAAATGGTAATCTGGCGAGCACGGTCTCAATGTTCTTGTTATCGCAATAGTCACCCGGAAAGTCTCTATCCACACGGCTTGAAAGACCCTTCCGAAAGAAACAAAATCTGGTAACCCGAATGCTGCTTAGCGTAACAGCTCAACAATGCATGTCTTCTGTCTCTGCCCGCCAAAGACATCGAAATTTTCGCGTTAGACCGCGAGTTTGTAGGCCAAAATTGGTTGAGATGGTAAGATGACTGGAGCATTCCCAACATCGTCAGCGTTGAAGAAGATGTCTTAATGGTCAGAGAATTTTAAAAGAACGAGCGCCCAGATCTCGCCGGTATTTGAAAAATCGTTAGGAGGTGTTTGGCCTGAAGCTTCAGTTCACATGAAAGAGAAAGGTCACACAGGCCATCTCATGGTCGTCAGCAACCATTGTAGTAGAAGAGAAGCTTCCAACCTTACCAGAAAACGCTGAGAAATCGAGAGGCTCGTTGGGGCATGTATAGAAGAACGGCTTTGATCTCGAAACTATCCGCGTAACGAGGTCGAAAAACTTGAAACGCTATTCGCGACTATGGTTCTGGCCCTTCTACTCAAATCGGCGTGGGGGTGCTGGCTCCGCAGAGAAGCAAATGGATTAACAGCTGGGGCGTAATTCAAAAGCCTCACCCGACAGGACCTAGAACACCTGCTCAGCCTCCTTGATCAGTAGAAGAAACCTAACGATCAGGAACGACGCGGAAGCCTATTCTACAGGATGGCTCATCCTAAGTATCTTTGGAAAGATTTCCTCGTGCAGTATTATCGGGACGATAAATCACTGCATCAAAGCTAGCTCCCACACAAAGAGAACAGTCATATCGAGAGCTTCAACGAGAAACTGCGGGAGGAGTTCTTAAGCCGGGCAATCCCTCAAACTTTAGCTGAAGCAGCCATCCGAATCCATGACTTGTGGGTGAGCTACAGCACCGACCGCATCCACAGCGCGCTAAACAAGCGGCCCCCTCGGACTTCGCGCCGTGTAATGCAAATCTCCGCTAACAGGCTACGCCCTCCGCTCAGGTTTGCAGCGCAGACAAGCCTGATCCAAACTCTCCTCGAGCTGAAACATGAGTGAAATCTACAGCTTAGAACTGGCCAACTTCCGGAGTCAGGGCAAAGTAAGACCCCATCCCTCTTTCTCGATTTCTGCATAACCGTGAACTATAATAGAGAATGAACTCCTTTCTATGGCTAAAACCTTTAGCTTTTCCGAGTCGGTTCTGAGGGGCTATGCAGTATTATATCAATACATCTGACTATTCTGCCCAGGCCGTTCCTGCTTTCGGGTCGATTGATCGCAGACTTCATCTCTCAATAGCCCAAAAAAGCGAAATTAGTTCTTGAGAGAGACGGCTCGCGTGGTATCTGTAATTCAGATTTTTTTAAATTAACCCAACCACACCCGACACAATCCATGAAATCACTAACATACGCTCTGGCTTCGCTAGCCCTCGCAAGCTCCGCACATGGGGCTCTAAGTCTCCTTCCTCTCTTGACTGATGCTGGTGGCGCAGTCACAAGCGGTAACACACTCACGACTGATGGAACTATTGGTGCTTCCATCACCGATGCTGCTGTTGGGCGTAACAACACTGGCGGAGTAGCCTACGTTACAGGAAGCACCAGAGGTGCCTTCGACACGATTCTTTCTCCAAATGATACGATCACAGTCGGTGGCGCGCCTGCGATCCCCCAGGGCACGGGTTTTAGTTTTGGGTGGGCCGCTACAGGTGGTAATGTCACCTTTCAGGCCCAAGTGATTGGTAACGAAAGGCTTCGCGCTCTGCGTATCGTCACCGAGGATGCAAACGTCTCTAGCTTCACTGTCACTATCAATTCTACATTAGGTCTTAGCCAGCGAATCACTGACCTCCGCGCTTCTCCTCTAGCATCACTGGTTCGCCACCCGTTGGCAGATGTCGGTTTCACTGTTGGGCTAGACGGTTCTGACCTCGCTCCGGCAGGACTTATCTATGATGGGCTGGGGGGAACACCGGCAACTCAACCTCCGGTAATAACACCTGATAGCATCTCAGGCAACACGGCCAATTTCGGTAGCGCTCTTCTAGGCTCCCAAAGTAGATTTGGACTTCAGGGGTATAATGACGGAGATAATGATCCAACTAACGATCTGATTGATAGCCAGACATTTGTGATTACTGCACCGAGCGGAGGGACCTTTGCAGCAGGTTCGAATTTCACCTTCACATTCGACGGCCAGAATCAGGTTCCAGAGCCTTCGTCAGCCCTCCTTGGCCTCTTTGGTCTCTCAGCTCTCATGCTCCGGAAGCGGAGATAATAAGGCTGAAGACCTGATATTTCGGATTCAGAAGGCTCGACTCACGTCGAGCCTTTTTCGGGTTCTGGAAGTGATCAGCGTAGGTGAAGCTAATAAAAAAACTCGAAGAAGTTGTTCTCAAAAATCCTCTAGGAGTTTGAGCAGTCTAATCAACAAGCGTCCCGTAGAGGCTGAAACTAGATACCTGCGTGATATCGACATTAGGATTATAGTCAGTTAGTTTTGTTTTGCCTGCCTCCACAGACGACCATCCTGTCTTGACTAGTGCGGCAGCTAAGCGTCCTTTTGGAACAATCGGACAGGTTTTAAGATTTCCTTAACTCTCCAGAGTCATGAGCGGAGAGCCCAAAAACATCAAACGGTGGATGGCACGTCGAAATCCTGAAGCCACCATCGGTATTAGTAACCAGAAGACCATGGCCGCAGAAGTTTCCTGAACTCATGATCTTACCACGAGTGCAATTAACTGTAGAAAGCCGGCGTCCTCGATATTGAAGCCGAAGCACTGCCCTCGCATTCCCATGATGCGGAAGCCAAGCATAACACAAAAGGGGAGGACCTCCCGGCGGAAATCAGCGACCTCACCCCGGCGATGAAGGTCTACCAGGTCCTTTGCGGTATTCAGGAAGAGCCTTAATCCGACTAGGACTCTCAAAGCCAGACAGAGCCATTCTTTTCACGTCGGACAAAAGATTTTATTCACCCGACTCTCGCAATCTACGGCCTACTACGAACCTAAGGATCCACAGCCGAAAGTCATCGACGAACCACTCGCCACTCGGATCAACGCCTCCACGGAAAAGAGCCTTCCCACTGCACCCGAGGAACAGCGAGCCATATTCGCTTCGTCAATGACCTCACCGTGAACACCCAAAAGGTCTACCGTTTCATGAAGATCAAAAGCTAAACTCTTCCCAAGCATTTAATGGGCGGCAGCCTACGAATCAAGAAATCCAAATCTGCAAGAGATCAGCCTAATTACAGTTCTGCCTCAGACCTTGAGAAGATCAACTACGGAGAGGGTGGATGATGCGTATTCGCACCGGTTATCGACCAATACACCCGGAAAGTTCTTGGCTATGGCTTTGAGGGCACCGGTATCCCGATGACTGGTTAGAAAGTTCTGGAAGAAGCTTTCCTCGGGAGGGTCAACAACGTTGACTGAGTCAGTGGAACGGGCTGTTTAGCAGTGCTTCAAGCCTGTCGCGAGCCCCCAGCAAAAGAGTGAAACGATTTCTCTGGAAGATTTCCCACTTGCTATATGGCCTTTCCCCTGCCAAGGTCCAAAACCGTGAACGAATGAGATAAATATGAAAGGGGACTCCTGCTAATCCTCTGATATTAGAGCGTCAGAATAGCGCTTTACAGAACTTTTCTGTGAATTATCAGACCTCATACCGTTCGTAAGCAAGTATTGCGCCAAACCCTAGATCTGCCCCCCAATAAATTATTCTGAAAATTAAGTAAAAGTTTCTTCATGGTTTTGTAGCCGTGGTTCATGTTTCACAATGATTCATGAACGATGGTTTCTAGTTCTAATAACCTGAATATAGGCGCTCTTCTCAAAAATTCATAGCCTCCATCTCTCTTCCAAAATGGTTGCTAGCTAATTTTGAAAAATATTTACCATCCGCTTCTCAATCTCAATGAATCATTTTCTAGTTAACGCCCGCTCGTTACCCGCCTCAAAATTCTTTGCTGTCTTGCTTGGAGTATGCAGCACAGCAAGCTGTCTTGCAGAAACGTATTACGTCTCTAAGTCTGGAAACGACCGGAACGATGGTCTTTCAACAGGAACGTCATTTTTGACGATTCAGAAGGCTTCTGACGTGGTTCAGGCAGGCGATGTGGTAGAAATTCTCGAAGGCACTTACCGTGAGCAGGTCAATGTGAGCCGGTCAGGCAACACTGGAAATCCGATTACTTTTCGCTCGTTTGGGGATGATAAGGTTGTCCTTTCGGGCTGTGATCTCATCACAGGGTGGACGAACAGTGGTAACAACATCTGGACGACAGAGGTCGACTGGAATGCGAAGAATGACCGCGCTGCGAATACTTTGTTCGTGAACGGCGCTCACCGGTATGAAGCACGACAGGGCGCAGAAAACGATTGGCTAGACATTGACGACTGGGGCCAAATTCTTAAAGGCCGATTGAAATCCAGCTCTTCGACCTTTGTGGCAGATGATCTCAAAGGATTTGGTGATGATTTCTGGGTTGGAGCAAAGATTAAATTCCACGTCGTCGACTGGGAATTTCTGACACGCACGATCACCGACTATGATTCGGACTCTGGGCGCATCACCTTCGATCAACCAACGCCGAAAGTGACCCAAAAGCAGCAGAATGGATACTACATCTATGACACGCTCAAAGCGCTCGACAAGCCCGGCGAGTGGTTTAAGGAAGATGGTGGTGACACGCTTTTTTACAAAGCTGAATCAGGACAAAATCCAAATAATCTTGAGATCGAATTCAAACGCCGTGCTTCCGGCTTTAACCTAAGGGGACGTAAGTATATTCGACTGGAGGGGCTTACCTTCCGGGGTGCAAGTATCGATACTGATGCAGGCACCGACTATAACATCTACCAAAGAAATATTCTCTATGCTTATGATAAGGCGAATTTTGGACGCTTTCAGTTAAAGGGAGATTTTAATATATTTCGCGAGAATGAAGTCACGGAGACGTGGACGTCCTCTATATCCGTGCGCGGGAAAAGGAATGCTCTCATCAACAACTACTTCCACAATATCGGATTCAACGGAACGACTCGCGTGCTGACGATGACGGGTGAAGAACATCTCGTAAGCCATAACACCTTTCGGAAATTTGCAAGAAGTGTTCTGGATGGCTTTCCGAGTCGCAGTGAATTCAAGCATAACCTTTTTGAGGACGCAGGCCGTCTCTCTTGGGATACCGGCGTATTCGATAGTGATGGTAGTAATGGCAATAATAGTTTCTGTATATTTCACCACAATGTATTCCGAAACACCGCAGCGCGCGGAATCACGCAGACATACTACGGTCGCAATAACAACACCGTCTTTCACCACAATATCCTCTATGATTGGCAGTCAGCGAGCACTCGTATGCCTTTTCACGCAGATGGAATTGACTTCCGCCAAGTTTATCACAACACATTTATCAGCAATGCCCCTCCCGGGGGGATTAGAAATGGTCTAGGAGCCGTTGATCCAAAAACTGTTGTCCAGACACGGTATAATAATAACCTTCAAATCTCACTTGATAAAGTGGAGGTGCTAGGGGTCGATCTGAGGGGAAATCACAATTATAGCACAGATGATTTCGAAAACTTTTCTCAACGCGACTTCCGACTTTCAGCAGGCTCTGCAGCAATTGATTCGGGCATAATTCTACCCGGAGTGAATGATGGCTTCAACGGGGCCGGTCCAGACGCTGGCGCCATTGAGTTTGGTGATAAAATCTTCGCCTACGGACATGACTTCGCTAACCCGCCTTCCACTAGCTACGCTTGGTCTGCCCTCCCTGGGATGAATCTCTACACGAATAGCCAGTTCAACTCAGGTATTACGGATTGGACTATTGAATCTGGTTCACCGGATGCAAGGGACCGCAATTCTTGGAACTTGGGCGCAGAGGGCAATTCCCTTACCGGCTTCCTCCGGACAAAAAGTGTTCAGTTGTCCCCAGGGGAGTCTATAAGTCGTGTATTCACGGACCTACAGCCAAACACGCTTTATACTGTAGGAGCAGCTGCCCGTATGATTAATCAGGTCACCCAGGGCGCACTCTATGACGCCTCTTCCTCAGGAGTTCAGCAGGGATCACACCGAGGAGAATCCTTTGCCCATAACTTCTCTGCAAATAGCTGGGCTCGCTACGATGACATCGATTTCGGGTTACCCGGACAGTTCGATCTGATCGAGGTCCTGCACACTCGTGCCACCCTAAATGGTTCTTTAGCCGGCGGTATAGTCGAAGTCAGAGTCGATGCAGTTGACGGTCCAATTGTCGCCGTTTTTGACGATCTTAAAGACGACCCTACCCAGAAGTGGCTGCGCAGTCGGAAGAGCCTCTCGCGAATCAGCGGTGTTCGGACTATTTATGTTTCTGTAAAGGGTTCTAACACTATAAACGTGGGCGTAGGTAGCATTCGCTTACTCAAGAAGAGTCTCCCTTCGAGAGATCTGCTAAATATCAGTCTAACGGCACCAGGCTCAGATCCGGTCACTGAGAAAATCGGGTGGACTGATTGGGAACTCGGATACCAGACGTTCTCATTTCTCACCGGTCCAAGTGCGACCGAAATGACGATGCGCTTCGAAAACACCGGGTTCATAAATGGTTATCTCGATCGACTGTTTCTGGTAGAAGGTCTAGTGAAAACTGGTGATAATGTCAGCTACATAGCTGGCGAGGCTTCGCAGTCATCTACTCTGGCAAACCGCCGTGGCGGGAGCGCAACCGACCAGGATTATACCAACTTTTCGGAGACGCGGTCTGCCCGCAATAGCTGGTGGCAGGTTCGATTTGCCTCAGATCTAACGATTGGTGACATTGAAATATTCAATCGCTCGGATAGTCGCTACAATGAACTTAGTAACTTCACAGTTTCCGTCTGGGACAAGGCTCCAGGCCAGGGCGGCAAGAGACTTTGGCAAAAGTCTTACTTCCGAACCGGATCTGTCGGCCGAGGCGGCTCGTTGAAAATTCCCGCACGTGAGATTTCTTCTATCGATTCTCTCACACGCCTTGGAGCATCATTCGGACGTGTTGTCCGTATTCAACTCAACAGTCTAAACAATGCGGGAAACGGTCACCTTTCGTTGGCCGAAGTCGTCATCCGGACAGCAGATAACGCTAGGCCCGTAGGGAACTTATCACTTCATGGAACGGCGAGCCAATCAACTGACTTTCGCTTCGTTGGTAACTTGGCAGACGAAGCTAATAATGGTGTCGCGAATCCGGCTGGGGTGTTCAGCCACACTAAATCCGAACTTGGGCAATGGTGGCAAGTCAAACTAGAGCGCAGTGCTACCATTGATCAAATCCTCATTGTGAATAGAGTAGATGCTGGCTTTCGTATTGGTGACTTCAAGGTGTCTGTCTGGGATAGGTTACCTGGCCCTGACGCAACGGAACTCTGGAACGATACTTTCTCATACAGTCCCGACACAGCACTTATATCTACCGTATCCATCACGGATGGCGGATCTCTTAGAATAAATGGTAGCCGCACCTCTAACGGAGTTCGTCTCGACTCTGTGGTTGGAGCAAACTATGTGCGCGTCGAGAAAACGTCATCCGGGATCCTTTCCTTGAGCGAAGTCCAAGTGTGGGTCTCCCCGACACTCGTAGAACCTAGTTTGACCAAATATGTTTACGATCTTGGCCCTAGTAGTTCACTTTTTAGTGGAGCAGCTTCAGTAACTCCCACTGTATTTGGTGATCTCTCATTCGATGGAACGATTTCAGCTATCGACCGCGGACCGAACATTGGCCAGAATAAGTTCAACCGCGACTTTATTCGAGGTGCAGCTCCTGCGACCTTTAATCACGCTCTAACTAACGGCCGCTACCGCATAACGCTGAATATGTCTGACCCTTCTGCAGACCTCGACAACATGTATGTGATGGCAGAGGGATCAACGCTGCTTTCAGACATCGATCGCCCGATAGGGCAAAATGGCACATTTGCGACTGTTGTAGATGTCAACGATGGAGAATTGAATCTAGAATTTGGTGATGCAGATACTGTTGATCAGAGTTGGGCGGTTAATAGAATAGTGCTTACGCGTCTTCCTCGTAGAGCACCTGTCATCACTCCAAGCAGGCTTGTCGTGGCTCCGAATGACCCACTCAAGTTTGAGAATCCCGAAAACTTGGGAGAAGTCTATTACACTGTAGATGGGAGTGATCCGCGACTTCCGGACGGCACTATAAGCCCGGATGCTTTGATGGCTAGCCGATCATCGCGTAACATTACAGAAGACACGACTGTAACTGCGCGCACGCTTTTAGGCGAAGAGTGGTCAGACTCTACAGAGAAACGCTTCTATCCAGATAGTGATGGAGACAGCCTCCCCGACAGCATCGAGTTCAGTTTATACGGTCACGCTACGGACAATGCTGATGGTTCAGGTGATTACGATAAAGACGGTCAGAATGACCTTACTGAATGGATTGCGGGGACAGACCTTGAGAGTTCTATCTCGTTATTCACTTCAACAGTCGAGAGTTCGGAGCCATTGAGCGACGGATCCATTGAATACCAAGTGAGCTGGCCCTCTAGTCCAGATCGTATATATTCAATCTGGATCAGTGATAGCCTTGTTCCTAGTGATTGGAGTGAACTAGCTACAGATATCGTGCCAGATAAGGGGAATATTACATCGAGAAGCATCTTACTTACGGGAGAGAGGCAATTCTTTCGCATCGGATCTAGTTTTCCTTCTGCAGATTAAGCTTCCGCTAGCATCAAATTTGCATTTCAAATCCTTGCAAACACCCGACTCTGGCTTTCGTTTATCTTAGATGAAATAGATGTGGACGAACCCTTTGATAGAATTTCGGGTAGGGCGAGTTATTGGGATTAGTCCATGATCTGATCAGTGAGCTTTTTGGGTGGAAGGAGTAGGCACTTACATTCATTTCCAGTAATCGCTATCAAACAGTAGAATCTATGATTGCGATAGTTCATCGTAAATATTGAGCACGGCATTCCCGAATGCCATCTTCGGTCTTGTGCGGGACGCCCGCTCAGGCCACTTGGTGTTCGGAGTTCCTTTGCGTGATTAGCTAGTTCTCGGGGAGAAATTCATGGATGGGGGGGTGTTCCAGAGATTGTTAAAACGTAAGCGTTAAATGAGCTACCTCGTGACTTCTCTGTAGGCGTCAAACCGAGATGCAAGAGATTTCTGGACCACGATTTGGTTAATTTTGGTAGAAGCGATTTTCGTAATCGCTGGGGGTGAGATAGCCTATTGAGG
>JAUKWC010043932.1:0-11121 GCA_032356245.1 Endocladia muricata | reverse complement strand
GAAACCGTAAAAGCTACTAATCCTTTTTTTAGCTTATTTGCCTTTTCTTTATCACCAGCGTCTGCTAAATTACGAATCTCCAAAACTGATTTTTTATAATTATCTCCTGTGATGCTACTGACGATTTGGACTAAAGTTCGACTTCCAATTTCTGTCGTGAAATTTTTAAAAAGAGAGATGTCATTCATGTCTTGAAGTTTAGTAAATTAAAAAGTAATACTCGTGTTATGAATTAATTTTTTATTTTTTTATATCTGAAAAGGGTAGCGCCTCTAATCCAATATATGCTTCCTCATCTAAAGAAATCATACAAGTACAATCTGCTACAATTCCACCACTTGAGAAATTCTTAACACCAGTGACTGCCTGATAATACCTAACCGCCAATTGAAAATTTGCTTGATGTTGTTTAAGCTTCCCATCCGAGCAAACTAAAATCACTAGTCCATTTTTTAAAGCACTTTCAAAGAAAGCTATAACATAAGGATCCTTCCTTAATATAAATTTCACAGACTGCATATCCTGATCATTTAGATAGGGGATCTCCAAGAATAAGTTTCCAGAATAACTGACCATCTTCATTTTATGATTCTTTAAAATAAAGTTGCCAGATACCGAAAACCTTGGAATCACTCGAACCAATGAATCAAATTCTCCACCAGTATCTTCCTTATGGGAATTGCGAAGTTTCTCGATGGTCCGTCGATATTTTCCAGTTTTAATTTGATTTAGAATATTATATAATGGCAACATATTTTGCGGCTCATTATTATAGTTGAAAAGTGTTATAATAGTCATGATTGATGTTTTAAGGTGAGATTCAAAAGCTTATTTATAGGCATAGCTTGCCTGTGCATTGATGCGTATCAAAGCGAAAGAATCTAACTGCCGACTTTAAGAAGACAGCAATGAAAAAGTATGATTAGAAAATTAAGCTTGGAGGCTTATCCTTGAAATTTTAAACAACTTCAAAATTAAGTTAAGTTGTCTGGTGTAGCAAATGGTTCGTGATGATGATCTTTTAGAAATTGATCAATATCTGACATTCGATAATAAATCTTTTTTCCTCTTTTAGAGAATCCGATGATACCTTCATCTCTCCAGGTCTGCGCGGTTCTTGAAGAAATTTTCATAACCTTGATGAAGGTATCATTATCAATAAAGTGTTCAGATGGAGAAATAATGTTTTTGATTTTGGTCTTTATTTCTTTTAAGTCTACTCTTATTTCTTCAAAATTCGTTTTAGATAAAAGAACTGTGTCCATGATAAAGTATTTTAGTGTAAAACAATAAAACTAACAGCAACAAAGTAAAAGCAAATATTCCATTTAAAATATCACAAAATAAAAAGTGAGATACTTTAAATTAATAAATGGAGCTGCTCACACATAGAAAATTTTTAAAAATAATTTTTCGAGAAAAACATCTCAACCGATCTCACGGACATCTCATCCAGATCTCACTCGTATCTCATATTGAAAATGGATATTATTTGACTAGTCTTTTTCCAAATTAGGGTCAAAATCGAGTCCATTAGTTTCATTAGATTCTTTTTGGGATTTATAATCACTAAAATATCTACGTATAGAACTCTCTGTAAATAATTCCCCTCCAACCTTGGCAAAATTAGATACAATTAGCCGTGAGTAATCAGTGATAGATCCTTCAAAAATTAGATCCCCTTTTTTATCTTTTAATCTCTTTAATTGTCTAAAAATATTTACTAATTCCCTAGCCGATTTTTTAAAGATTATTTTCTTTGTTCTTTTTTCCTCGTGGTTAAAAGCCTCTGCCTCTTCCCAAAATTTCGATTCCATATCAATTGCCTTTACAAAGGTTGAGGATTCATCAGCTACTACCTCTTGCAAATAATCGGTTCTTCGACGTCGTAATAAAAAACGTTTAGCATCCAAACTTTTCTTTGTTTTTACTTCTTCCTTTAAGTTGATAATGTCAAATCTCTTATCTTCATGAAAGTCTGTGCAAAGAAAAAAATTAGGTTTTTGACTATTTGTTCCAGATACTTGATTCCATTTTTCCAGTACTAGAGATCTTACTAATTCCAATTTATTTTGGTGAGATTTAATTAAAGGATTGTTCTGATTTAATTTTAAAAGAGCAATAAAATCTTCTAGCCATCGACTGGGCATAGATAACTGACTGCACTGATGTCTTAGGAAATTTAGCAATTGAATAGAAGAAAAATTAAAAGTTTTATTGATTAAGCAAATACAGTACTGATGTTGGTTAAAATGACCATCTTTTGCAAACCCTGGAGTAAAGGTTGGAAATTCTTCCGCGGAGATATCAAACAATGTACCTTGCTTGTTTTTAAAATTTACTACTGGATGTTCTCTGAATTCCACGTACAGGAATCCGTTTACCATGTTACGTTTAATAAACATTGATATTCGTTTTCTAGGTGATTAATCACAGACATAGGGGTATCACTAACTCCAAAGCCAAATGATTGGATAGTATGTTATGTTTTCTTCTGATTTATTTTGTCCCTGGGAAACGATCTTTGATAAAAGTCTACAACCTCGTATAGTGTATCTCTTTCTTTAGTGATCAATAATTGAATTTACTGATCGATGGGTTTTAAAACTAAAAAACTAAAATTTATAAAAAACGTATTCGTTTGTTATCTAGTTGAAAAACAGAAAGTGTTTATCAAAAATTATAACGATTTCTAGTACCTTATATTTTAAGATAAAGGTATTTTAAGTAAAACTATTATTATATTTATTATTGTATTATTTGTTTAGGATCGATTTAAAAATAAGTCATAAAGATTTGGGTCGATTATTTTGGCAGGGAAGAGTAGGAGTAAAAGAAGCAACCAAATGTTATAAGTTATTCTTTTATTGATCCCTGTAAAGCTAAAAAGTAATCTTGGTAATTTGATCCGGTACTTAACTGCCATTTTTTTAGGAAAATGGTATCTAGTAGATTGGCCAAAAATGGAATAAATTATTTGAGTAGTCATGAATAGAAATGACGCTGTAGAATGGTTGCTCTTATTTTGGGATACTATTTATAATGGTAATTAAACTGAATCGATACTGTTTCTATATTTTTTGAGTAATTGTATCACTATTTTGATATGGGGTTGAGTATCATATCAGCGATCAGAAAGGATAATAAATTTTTTTTTGGCGCAAAATAAAGAGCAGGGTACAACATTTAAAAGCAAGAAACCGCAAAGAGGTACAAAAGCACAAAAAAACCAAAATGTTGTACCATAGTTGTACCCCTTTCATAAAAAAAGGCCGTAACAAGTTGATTATCAACCTATTACGACCATTTGTTGTACCCGAGGCGGGACTTGAACCCGCACGCTCCGAAAAGCACAGGATTTTCTTACCAGCTATAGCTTTCGCTACAACCTCTAGATGAGGGTTTGTGGTCTGGACTTTCTCTTTACCATGTTTTGATTGCTCAAAATTTAGGCACCTCCCGTCAAGTCTCTACACCTTCAAATCCGATTTCTCGAAAAAGCTTGGCTCGGGATTGCCAACAGCACGACCTGTAAGGTTTCCCCGAATTTGAGAGGTTCTACTTCCCGAATTTCTTCGGGAGCACTCAGTTTTTTTTATTCTTTGCTCGAAAAGTATCTGTTTGACTATGACAATTTGGACAAAGCATTGCTAGATTTTCTAACAAATGATTAGTTCGATTTCCATCAATATGATGCAACTCAATATTTAGAGTCTTACCATTCCAACTATCAATACCGCATTCGTCACATTTATTAATTTTAAGTTTCTCGTTTAAAAGTCGTTGCTTTAGTTTATAAGATTGATAATTGGGATATTTTCCCTTAACAACTATATCGTCAATTGGAATTTTTGGAGTATTTTTTCGAATACCAATTCCTGATTGATTAGGCTGATAACAATCTAATTCTAGAGCACGCTTTTTAAAAGAATTAAAATGTAATTCAAGTTTAGAAGCAGCTTCTGACATAGATTTTGATGTCTGACAAATTTTAATAAATTTATCATCATCAATTCTATTTTTTATAAACCAGTTTTTCTTCATAATAAAAATGAAGATAGCCAATTTAGAAATAACAGATACAAATTTTCAAAGAACAAAAACGTTTAAGTCCGGCGTGTCTACCAATTCCACCACTCGGGCATCAAATCTCCAAAAAACACACCCTGTGTTTTTCTTTGATAACATCTTAAAAAAGGCCCTCAATTGAAGGCCTTCTTGGAGCGAAAGACGGGATTCGAACCCGCGACCCCGACCTTGGCAAGGTCGTGCTCTACCAGCTGAGCTACTTTCGCATTTTTACCTCAAAAAAGACCGCTTTTGGCCCCTTTTTTCTAAGGTGTCGCAAATATAATAGAATTGTGTAGAAATTGTCAAATAATTCTAAAAATTTGGATATTTTTTTCACGGATCAGAGAAGTTTACAATTTTAAGGTATAGTCAAATTTCATTTTATAATCCGAACCTAAACTAACGAGGAGCAGTCCCGCTCCGTTTTTTCTCAGTTCCTCGTTGATCAGTCCCCGTGCCCGTTGAATATTAGTCGCGTCCAGGTGGCTGAAGGGTTCGTCTAACAGGAGATAATCGAACGGTTGACAAAGTGCCCGGATCAGCGCAATGCGTTGCTGCTGACCGTAAGATAGGGTAGCGGGCGTTTGTGCCAGAATACTTTCTACTTTGAGCCGGACAGCCATCTGTTGTATTTCGTCCGCCGTTTTATGATTGGTCAAATCGTTTTTTATAATAATATTCTCCAAGGCAGTTAGCTGCGGAAACAGCCGCAAATCCTGAAACACCATCGACAATTTAGCCTTGCGCAACGCGGCTAATTCTTTCGACCGCATCTTCCGTACTTCCTGCTCATTAATAGATATTTGTCCTTCGTAATCCCGCCGTAGACCGTATAACAAATGCATAAAACTGCTTTTTCCCCGACCCGACGGTGCCTTAATCAAATACCGCTGCCCCTTCCGAAATCTACATTGTCCCAACCACACATCCGACTTCCCGATCTTTGGATGATCAAGCAATGGAATCGGACAAACTTGTTCGAGGTAAATAGACATGAATGTTAAGTAGGAAAATAAATTGAAAATGTTTATGATAAAAGATATACTCGTTAGAGATGCCAAATGTTAATCAGGGATGGTCAGGTTAAAAAAAATCAATATTCAATATTCCCCACCCAATATTCAATATTCTTTCTCTCTAAACGCCCACATTATCCGCCCGCTTGGACCGTTCCCACATCACACTCTGATTATCACCCAGATAACGGAAAAATCCACGGTACACCGCGTAATTCATAATACAAAAATAGTACGGTACAAAGAACGCTTTCAGTTTTATCTTTTTGGTTTCCAGAATATAACCTAACAGGGCCATTGCATAAAAAAGAATTTGACAACCTAGAATAAATTGATAAACAGGTGAGCCGCCCGTGGCCAAAACAATATTAGTGATCAGAATAATCGGCAATGCCAGCGGAGCCAGCGTCCAGCGCAACACCCGGTGACTGATGTACTGAAAACTAAGTACGCCGTATTTAAATATATTAAGTAGCGAAGCCAGTCGGACAATCGCCTGAATGCCACCCGCTGCAATTCTGATTTTTCGTTTAAGTTCTTCTTTGACCGAGGCCGACGAGTGTTCGGCCGCAAAAGCTTCCGGTTCGTAGACCACCCGGTAACCCTTTTGGGCAATGCGCAGCGTCATATAAAAATCCTCAATGATGGTATCTTTTTTAACCGCTTCAAATAATTCGGTCCGCAGAGAAAACAACTCTCCCGCCGCACCGACGACGGATTTTAGTTCCGAATCCCATTTTTTGAGCGTAGACTCATATTTCCAGTAGATGCCTTCTCCGGCGGAGTTGGCGGCGTCTTTCTCACTCAGGCGAATTCTTTTTTCCCCGGCTACCGCTCCAACCTTAGGATCTTCGTAGTGGCGCACGATGTGACGGATCGCCATTTTATTGACAAACGTATTGGCGTCGGTATAAATAACAATCGGGGTATCCACAAAGGCCATAATTCGCTCTACCGCCGCAATCTTTCCCTGCCGGGCATCCTGATGGTATATACGTATATCTACGCCCGGTGGCGCTTTGTAATTGCGGACAACATCGGGCGTATCATCGTCAGAGCCATCCGTGACAAATAAATAACTGATTTTGTCTTTCGGGTAATCAAAATCGAGACAATTTTCAATCTTTTCTACCATATAATCCGCCTCGTTGTAAGCGGCAACCACGAAGGTAACGTCCGGAAGGTTGGCATCTTTGTCAATCACCGGTGGTTGATAACTACCTTTAAAAAGCCTTTTTATTTTAATTAATAAAAAAAGAACAATTCCGTACCCTACGTAAGCGTAGAAAACGATGAAAAGGCAAATCCAGAATAATATTTTAAGTGTGACCATAATGTCTGTTATATATACAGCAATTGTACCCAAAATTAGGAAAATTGTTGCGGGAAGCTATATAATTAGGAAAAGGTATTTAAAAATTTGATTTTCGTGACAGGTTAAATAGCAATTATACCCCCGATAGGGTATATTTTACACAAATACTCATTTTAAGACTTTATTAAGTTACTTATACTGAACATCTGACGTCTTAAATACGCTTGAACTGTCGATAAAAAGTTATCATATAGTCAAGTAAATTTGGAGAAATATGATTTTCACAAATTTTAATTCTTTTTGAAACTATTAAATTTTTCGCAATGCAATAAATACCTGATACAGGGTATATATAAGGGTTTAAAACTCCATAACTTTGTACTGTAGGATTTGAGAACATCCGGATAATCTAAAAGGCCCTTTCATTAGATAATTATTTTATATAAATAATAGTAATGAAAATTAGTATTTGACGAAAAAATCATATCTTTGTAGGAGTTATCGCATGAAAAATTAGATTTTAAAGCACTTGCGAGAAGTCCTGTGAACATATAAAGGGAGTATTTTTGCTTCATTCTATTCGTCCCAACTACCCTCCAGCGGAAACCCCGCAGGTATAAGTTGCAATAACCCTCAAACTTAGACTTCTCAATTCATTTACAATTCTTTGGCCTGATCGCCATTTTATTGTAAGCCCTCTGTATGCCTTCTTCCTTACCGTTGAAGCTTACAAAGGCTAAGTATGTATGACATTATTTACCCTCCGATATTGAATTTTTTATTCGTTTTGGAAACTGTAAAAACATGACACACAAAAATAAGATACTTGTAATTGAGGACCACGACAGCATTCGTATGCTGCTTAGCAACTTTCTTAGTAAAGATTTTGATGTGGTAACCAAAAAGGATGGCTTCGAAGGTCTGGCCTGGCTTAGTAGTGGTAATATTCCGGATTTTATTCTCCTGGATTATGATATGCCACGAATCAATGGTCTGGAATTTTTGAAGAATATCCGTCAGAGCGGCTTCTTTCATTCAATACCAGTTATATTGGTAACGGCAGAAGAGGACAAAGGAGTAAAAAGTAAATGCCGCGAATATGGCATTACCGACTTTTTAGTGAAACCTTTTAACCCAATAAAACTACGAGAAAAGATACACAAAGTATTAGAAAAACAAATAAAAGCATATTAAGATTTTTGATCAAACCCCATAGAACAAAAACAACAACACAGAACGCATTACATTTTTACAATTTTGATCAATAAACCACGCTGACATGAACCAGTTATTTACGACAAAAAACCTTACCTCCACTGACACAAAAAATGTTCTTATCGTAGGATTTGATAACTTCTCCTACATCTTAATGAATGAGAACAACGAAGCGGACTTAGGGTACTATAAGTTCGAAAAATCTGATGATTCTTTCAAGGCATACCGCTGGTTGGAAGCACGTATCGCTGAGAATGATTCGGCAGGTACCGCTGTGATCTGTAGCTATAATTTTTTACAGGAAGATAATTTCAATCTGTTAAAAAATATCCAACTGAATAAGTCGCTGAAAACACTTCCTTTTCTCGTCGTTTGCGAAGAAGAAGCGTTTGACCTGGATCGTGAAATCGCTCTGAAAATGGGTATCGACGATTGTTACACCGAGCCGGTTAAATGGAATGACTTACGTGGTCGTATGGAATTTCTGTTTTCATTTAAAGCGGACCTAATGGAAGCTTCTACTCAGCCGGAAGAAGATGTGACTATCAAAATGCCCATCGGAAAGCGTGCTTTTGATATCTTTTTCGCTTCTTGCGTTTTATTGGCTCTGGCACCGGTTTTAATGACCATCGCATTGCTGATCCGTATCGGTTCTAAAGGGCCAGTCATCTATCGTTCCAAGCGAATCGGACGGGGCTACCAGGAATTTGATTTCCTTAAATTTCGTTCCATGTGTGTGGACGCCGATGCTAAGCGTGCGGAGGTTGCACACCTGAATAACTACGAAGGTGCATTTTTGAAAGTAAAAAATGATCCTCGGGTAACTACGGTTGGAAAATTCATTCGTAAGACAAGTTTAGACGAATTGCCACAGCTGTGGAACGTCATCCGCGGAGATATGTCTATCGTTGGTAATCGACCTCTTCCACTGGATGAGGCCGAAGCAGTAACGAAAGACGGCTGGGCACTGCGATTTGGTGCACCTGCGGGCATCACCGGATTATGGCAAACCGTCCCTACCGGAAAAGATACGATGTCTATGGAAGAGCGAATTGGCCTGGATATTGAATATGCTAAGAAGTTCTCCTTCCTAATGGACGCACGAATCATTTCTCGTACTTTACCAGCGATGATTCAAAAAGGTGAGTAATATTTACTCAGCTTAGCAAAATAACATTATGTAAATTTCCTTTAAATTGTTCAAGATCTAACCGATCTTGAACAATTTTTGTATTATATGGCCATCCTCGAATCAAGATTTGTTAAGCGCTAAACGATAAGTGCTAAACCAAAGATTTACGATAGAAGAACAGCCAACCGCTAACGGCCAAAAGCCAATAGCTAAAAATAACACCCACATTTAATCACCAACAACCGACCCAACGTGTATCAACCACTCGTTTCTATTATTACGGTCAATTACAATCAGCCCGAAATGACGGTCGCCATGCTGGATTCTATCCGCAATTTGGCCTACCCGAATTTAGAGATTTTTGTGGTCGATAACGGTTCCCGGGAAAATCCAATCCCCGCGCTGGAAGCACAGTTCTCGGAAATAATCGGGATCAGAAGTGATCAGAATCTGGGTTTCGCCGGAGGTAACAACCTGGCCGTTCCCCGCGCAAAGGGAGAACTGGTCTTTTTTGTAAATAATGATACCGAACTGGCCGATGGTCTCCTTGAGCAACTCGTCGCCTGCTTTGATAATATTCCAAAATTAGGGGCCGTCAGCCCACTAATCATGTACTATCCCGGTCCCGATACCAACCACAAAAATATTATTCAGTTTCTCGGCGCAACCGAGATCAATTCTTTTACGGCCCGGAATAAAACCATCGCCGTCGGGGAAGAAAACGTGGGTCAATACAAAAATAAAGCAGCGTATCCTTCGCCCTACGCCCACGGTGCCGCTATGATGGTGCCCATGGAGGTGATTAAAAAAGTCGGGCCTTTATCGAACCTTTTCTTCTTATATTACGAAGAACTGGACTGGTGTGATCGTATCCGGGCGGCGGGCTATCAGGTATACGTCGAACCCAAAGCGGAGATCTTTCACAAAGAATCGGTTTCCACCGGAAAAACCAGCCCCTTAAAAACATACTACTTAAACCGTAACCGGATTTACTTCATGCGCCGCAATCGCAGCCCGCTGGAAGTAATGGCTTTTTACTGTTTCCTGCTTATTTTTACGATTCCAAAAAACCTGCTGATGTTTGCCATCAAAGGACAATGGGATCACTTTAAAGCATTTACCCGGGCCATCAGGTGGAACTTTACCCGGGCAGATCGTAAACACCAGGAAGACCACCAACCGGTTAACACTTTTTTTGAACACGCATAAATCTAAATACACATGGCCATCTTAGCAACCATCTTTATGATTATCAGCGCAATACTAATTTTCTTTTTAGTATTTCCTTTTGTAATGGTATTGTTGTCCGGAATATTCAAAGACCGGGTCAAGACGATCAAAAAAGGGGACCCACAATACAAAGAAGTAGACTACGGCTGTATCATTACCGCTTATAAAAATGCGGAAATTGCCAAGCCGTTGATTCAGTCACTGGTCAGCTCGCAAGAATACAACAATCTGCACGTTTATTTAGTAGCCGATGATTGTGATATTACCGGATGGGATGTGAATCACAAAAAACTGACGGTCTTAAATCCACAGCCTGCGCTGAAACTAAAAGCCAAATCAATTATTCACGCCATCGAAAATTTTGTTCGACCGCACGAATATATTGCTGTTTTTGATGCCGATAATCTGGCGCACCCGCAGTTTTTTAATGTGATTAACAAATACGTCAACAACGGTCACCGTGCCGTACAGGGACAACGAACCGCCAAGAATCTGGATACGGTGTACGCCTGTGCCGATGCGACCGGAGAATTTTATAAAAACTACGTAGATCGTTATTTGCCGTACGTTTTAGGTTCTTCCGCCGTAATCTCCGGTTCGGGAATGGCCGTGGAAGCGGAACTATACAAGAGCTATTTAGCGAGTCCTGAGATAGAGCAGGGGAAGACACAGTGGAAAAAGATGTTGCAGGAAGATAAGATTTTACAAAATGTATTATTGCGTGAGAATGAGCGGATTACCTACGCCTGGGACGCGATTGTTTTTGATGAAAAAGTAGTATCCGGCGAGCAGGTAGAAACACAGCGTAGCCGTTGGTTGTTTTCTTACTTTCAAAATTTTCCCAATTCTTCCGGTCTGTTACTCAAAGGAATTTTTGGTTTAAGTTGGAATAAATTTTTATTCGGAATCGTCACGATTTCTCCACCCTTATTTATTTTATTAGGAATCAGTCTAATGGTCGCTTTCGTCGGATTGTTCATCAATCTCACCTGGGCCATTTTACTAATTGGTGCCATCGGAATTTTTGCGTTCAATATTTTATTCACCTTATACCTTTCCAAGGCACCCAAACAAATCTGGTCTGCACTCTGGGGTTTACCGCTGTTTGTATTAAATCAATTTAAAGGGTTATTAAAAATGGG
>JAUKWC010043921.1:0-11125 GCA_032356245.1 Endocladia muricata | reverse complement strand
AGCATTCGCTGCTACCGCGTTCTTCTTAATTTTGAAACAAGCCGCTGCTGCTACCAACCAGATCTTCTCATTGAACAAAAAAACTCGTGCACTACTAAGTCGCTGCCGCTAGCAGCCGAATCTTCTCCCCGCTCGCAGACTTCGGCGAATAGTTGAACATTCACAGTGGGAAGCGGAGGGCTCGCCCACGTGTGTGTTTCCGGAAATGGATGTGGACGTCTACTGAGTGCAGTACGAGGTCTAGTAGTGGCGGTGGTTTACTATGCGATGTGGAGTGCCAGGTCTAGTAATCCTACACTAGGACTTGCACAAGGCGGTCTTCCCAGTCTAGTATTACTACACTCGGACTTCTACCAAGCGGACGCCCGGGTCCAGTATTACTAGACACCGACTTACACCAAGTGGACATCCAGGTCTAGTAATACTAGACTTCGATCTGCACTGTTCTAAATTCCTGGCCTAGTTATACTAGCCGACGTACTACGGCCTGTGGAAGTCCAGGATGCAGTTATACTGCGCAGCGTACCGCGAGGTGCGGAACCCCATCCCTAGTTTTACTGCACTACAACCGCACTTTTCGCAGTTCTGAATTTGGTATTACTGCGCATGTCACTTACTGAAACCAAATAGGACGTTCGCAGCGCGTGGCGAACGTCCTGTCTGGTTCTACTACACTTCAGTACTGCTACGTGAATAGTCTTTCTAGACTATTTCGACCCATCTACGTTTTCCTCATCATGCCCCACCATCACCTCTACTCCGTTACCCTTTCGAGCACCAATGACCCACGTTTTCTGCATTGCATCTCCCCCCACAAGTCTCACCACTCTTCAAAGACGCCTCCCATCCCGCCCACCACCCCTTCCAGTTTGTACACCATACCACAACATGACCCACACTCCGTCACCGACACTACCTCACCCTCTCCGCCTCCAACACCCCACATTCCCAGCATCGCATCGAATACCGAACGCATCGTCACTCTTGAACGACCCAATCCGTCCCGCCCGGCTTCCTTTCCAGTTTGCACACCACACCCCACCATCACCCGCAATCCCTCACCCTCTCCGCCTCCAACAGCCTGCACACCCTGCATCGCATCGCATACCACAAGTCCTGCCACCCTTCAACGACGCTCTATCTCTTACCCACCATCCCTTCCAGTTTGCACACCACACCCCACCATCAACCGCACTCCCTCACGCTCTCCGCCTCCAACAGTCCGCATTCCACGCATCGCATCGGACACCACACGTCTCGCCACTCTGCAACGATGCCTCCTATCGCGCTCAGACCCTTCGCGCCGGTGCGAATACCGTTTCGCCGTGGCATCACGAGGAAAACCTGTCGCTCAGTACTTTCTGTTGACGGCAGGGTTCCTTTGCAGATTTGACGTGGTAGCGTCTCGTGTCGTTGAGGTTTAAATAGGGCCTGTGGAAGGTTATTGCGTTCCACAGTTTCGCCTCTGTGGCTTGAAACTACCCTACATGAAACTACCCTAGAACGTACGAAATTTCGAAAACCTTTCAATTATGGATATGACAGTTCATCACTTTTCGATTCCCACCTCTCGGTGTAGTAACCGTCAGGGAATGCATGATGTTGTCTTGTCGACACAGCCAATAGCGTGCGTGTGTGTCGAATGGCAGGCCCCGTCTCCCTCCTTGACCACTCCCGCGTGCACGAGACCTGCACCAGGTTTCGTGAACGCGGGAGTGCTCGCATGCGGACCTATCGTCTTGTACTCACTGAAGACAAAAAGACAGCTCCACCCGTGGAAAACGTTCTACCTCTTCGTTCTCCCACTCCTTCCGCCACACGGTCTCCTTGCAGCCATCCTCGCCAGCCCTCAATATGCACTGCAAATTTCGGCACTGCGTCTCATCGTCTTCCGACGCGTAGTCCGCTTCCAAACACGGGCAACGTTGTCACTTCCGAACACTCTGATCAGCCGAGCTCGTCCGTACTCCTCCTCAAGGTTCACCCACCCCACATCCCCCTGTCCGCTACGATGATAACGTCCTTTCTGATGAGCCTCCGGCGCCTCTACTTCCCTTGCTCCCGTTCCTGTGTCATTCTGATGCAGAACCGACCACAAATAAGACCGACGTCCTCATACAATGTATCGCAGTTTCTGTTGCCGAAGTAGAGAGGACTGCCGGCCCGCGCACCGTTGACGAGATCACCTCTATTCTCAGGGATCCCGACTTCTCTCTCGCGCGCTTTGGATACCGCATTCGCTCCTCAGAAGAGTGTCGCTCCCTCACACTCGCTGTTGTTGAGAAGAAGCTTCACCATCAATGCTTCTCCGCAACTCGTGTGTTGGACCACAGCGCTACATCCTTCGAAACTGCCTACTTTCGGGACCCCCTCGAGATCCTGCGAAAGCAAGTACCGGAAGCTAACAAAGAGTCTTGCTACTTCGGCCCTTGTTGTGACCCCCCGCACAGCGCCAGACATCTCTTCGCGCATCCACTGTAGACTGACGTCCACCGACTAGTTTGTCAAGACCTCAAGGAAGAAATCATGGGTAGTGAGGTCTAGAGTGTCATCTGGGACACCAGGACATGAGCGACCCACTCATTTGTTGGGTGCATACAGATCTACACGGGTAAATCCGCCACTACACTTAAGAGCAACGCCCTCGTTGCCTATCCCGTGCATCTCACTCTCCTCAACTTCACTGCCGCTTTCTGCCGACGCTGTATAATGTCTCGGCACACTGTCGTTCGATATCTTCCGGTCCAGCTCCTCCCCACCGTAGACGACAGAGACTTTGATGTCTTTCCACCTTCTTCGACTACTCGTGCACCAGACACCAAAACCTCCATACTACACTCCGCCCTGCACTCTCTGCTATCGCCTCTGTATGAAAAGGCCCTAGTAGGCGTCAAGTGCTGAGATACCTACCATCGTTTCTGGAAGTGTCACCCAGTCATCACTAGCTACTGTTGTGACACACCCGGGGCGAAGGAGATGATTGGCACTCGATCACGCACAGAAACCAGCCAACGCTGCCACCGTTGCGAAGTGCCTTCAAATCTGCTCACTTCGTCCGCTTCCTTCCGACCGCGAACCACGCAGTCCACCATCCTCCTTCGTAGTAAAGTGGCCGACCTCGAGGGCGACGTCGCTGCTCATGCATTGGTAGGCCGGCCACCTGAGGCACGAGCTGCAACCGCACACGCGCAACAAACACTCGCCACATCCTCTACGTGGAGGTTGCCAGCCTTTCTGGAAATATGCCCCATGCTGCCGTCCAATTCTCATCTCGACATGCACCCCATTTTTGGTTCCGAACCGTTGCACAACCTCCACCTCGGCATCTCTAAGCTAATCAAGACCTGCATATATCTTAGGCTCGACTCCCTCGTCCTATTCGTGGCGCAAGCTTCTGCCAGTACCAGTCGATAACAGTTGAGGACCATCCGCTCAGCTCTCCTTCGCAGAGTCAACCCGGATCTGGCTGCCATTCAGAGGGACTTCTACGTTCCCGGCCTACACGTCGACTTCTCCGTCTCCGAAAAAGGCAGTCGCCTTAACGAACTCTACACAAATGAAGGAGTCCGTGGGATGCTGGTGGCCAAACACTACTAGTCCGTTGACACGGTCTTTCCAATTATCGCAAGAATCGTACATAGTTCCTGTGATGAAGCTGACTCTGCGCCTCTCGCATCTGTTTCGCGCTCAGAACTCTGACATTCTAATTCTCAGCTCGAGACAGGGACTAAAGAAGCACTGGAGCTTCGCCGAGGTCGACAACGTAGAGGACCGTGTCAATAAGTCTAAAGCTTCCATGCTCCACATCTTTGGGGACCACCACCCGACCAGGCTCAAGACCCTCAAGTTGTATCTCCTCACCCACATTGCAGGTGACATCCGCAACTTTGGAGGCCTACAACATCTAGATGCCGGTGTTTATGACCACGCTCACACTGCATTCAAGCAGGACTACCGCCGCACCTCCAAGCGAAGAGCAGCAGGCATGAACGAAACCGTCCGCCAAATCCAGCACTCGGAAAACCTTGCTGCCGGTCGAAGTCAATTTGGCTCCGTCTCCCAATCGCGTTGCCTGATGAACCCGCACAGGAATCGAAACGACAGGCACGGGGCGAGTCTTGTCAGGGAAGGCCTCTGAAGGTACCTCCGCTAACTCGCTCACTTGAGAACCCTCTCCATGCACCTCTCGGAAACGAAGAAAGTCGCCTCACCACTACGATGCTCCAGTCACTACTTGGAGAAGCTTCCGACACCTGCATCGATCTTCTAGTTCAGCTTGGAGATCAGGGCACCATTGTGCGGCTGGACCTCGTCCGCGCCGAGATTCTCCAGCACCATTCCGTCCAAACATATGACACTCTCCAAATTACTATAGTCAAAAGTGGTTACGTTCTGGGTGGCTTCTGCCCTCCTTTCAACGACTATGACCCCGACCTGAATGTAATTCGACTCGACCCAATGCAGAAACATGTGATTCAGCGCATTTATACAAATAGCAGCCTCGGCCCGACGAAACGGCAGCGATTCCCCTTCGTGCTCCGGGCCGCTGGCGACGAAGAACCCACAGACCCTGTATGGGTGGCCCTGGTTCTGTCTCCCTTCCGTATGCATGGCCGTGGATCAATGCCATCTACAGAGTATGCCTTCGTTCGGTACATGGATTGTATTCAACCAATCAACGCTGTTGATGACACTCTGCAATGCGTTTCCTTGCGTTGGTCTACAGATGAGATTGTAAATCGCACAGAAAATCCGGTCTCGCCCTCAGAGATGCAGCGAGAAGTGCATCAAGCTCCTGTTTCTCCCTGACTTGGCCTGTGCAAGGCCTATGACATCATTGGGACTGCTCACATGGCGCTGTCAAATTTCCACATCCGCTCTTTCACTCCTCAGCTCTACTGGCTCTACAATCGCTTCTACAGAAACAGGTTCTACAGAGACCCTGATGGACGGCCATTCCTACCTGAACCCTCCCCTCCAAGGCACATGCCATTCTCTCTGAACTACAATTAAACACTCGAGAAAACTACAATATGTTTAATGAGCTCACAACACATAAGTACGGTTTCCGTCCTTCTCTCTGTTCTGTGCGTCGACAGTTAGTCGTCCTCTGCTCCCACAACGGCGGGCGGAGAAGAATCCAAAGTTGTGGCTGGAATCCGTGACACGCAAGACGCGCCAATGCAAAGTTCATACGGTCCGTCGCTTGAGTCTGCACGTGTAACGTAGCAACCGATAAAAACGCCAAGCATACTGGAGATGTTGTGCGAAAACCACATCTTCCGTACAGCCACATAAAGTTTGTTCTCTGAACCCACTTTTACCACGTTTATGGCTACACCAGGGGCGCCTGCTAACAAATAATCGCCATCCTCTTCACCTGACCGTTCCATCTCCTCATTCAACGACTCACGCAACGCCCCCTGAACGATAAAAATATACTGAAACACCTCTTGTGGAACAATGCGGCATAAAACGCTGCAAAACCTGCATGGTATCTGCGCAGTTGCCAAGGACAGGTACTCGGAAAACGTCAGGCTTTAAGTGCGTTGGCGCTGGCCGCCACGGCCCTCGGCATGCTGCGGGGAGAATACCATTGTTGCCAGCTAGGCGTCCAGGCGTGCGAGTTGCATGATGGACCCGTACGCAGACATACCATCCTGTTGAGCATGTTACCCTCGGAGCTCGTAAAGGACATGTCTCCGCAAAGAGTTTCCAAGCAGTGCGTCATCCTCGTCAAAATCACACACCTTGTTCGGTACAGAGTAATCACCGTATGCTAGATCCTCGACTTTGCTGAGTCGCCACCGTGAGAACTCTAGAGTCCCTTGCTCCGCTTCTGAACCCATCAGCTTCACCCGCGCTTCACGTTCGTGATATGAATGTTCCGCCCGCTCAATGTCCGATGCAAACATGGTCTTCCGCGACATCAAGAAAAAAAACCCCAAGACAATGGAACAGCTTGTTCTAAGCGTCTTTCTTCCGCGCGCTCATCACATCGGATATTGTGTGCCTCATCCCTGCACATAGATCATAGTCTGTTCAAACAGCCTCCTTGAACACTCGGCCGGATTCGGCGTCTAAAAACAAGGATTACCAGTTCCCAGTGCGAAGCTCTGCACGCACCATTCCAACCAGAGCCGTCGCCTGGTTGTAGTAGGAACGCGTATTGTACTACTTACGATCGGCAAGAGCCATCGATGGAATCGGCACGACACCCTCCAGTCCGTCCGCGAAAAGCTCCCCCGCCACGCACGGCTCGCTGCGACCCGCACGGTTCCAGACAGGAAGAGAACTTGCTGAGTCGAGCTCAGTAGTTCCACGGTGGCACCACTGCAGAACCTGATTCTCGATGGTCTTAGGGACACCAGTGAACTTTGCACCCACTTTTGTCAGACGCTTGCGCCTCTGACCACGTCCATCTGCGGCACGCGGTGTGGCCTGTTGGATGCCACCAAAAACCCCGCGAGCCACGCGTAAACTCTCGTTCTCCTGATTGAGGTCGTTGAATTCTGCTCGTCGTCGCAGGAACTCGCGAAATGTTGCCTTAGTCGTCGCCCGTACCTCAAGAAGCTCTTGGTCGGCGTGCCGTACCTTCTCCTTGCAGTCGTTGACCCTTATCGTCAGACCAGCAATCCGTCACTCCTGCGCCCTGGCCTTGTTCGTTTGCTCAGCAAGCATCGTTTGTAGCCTTTACATCTGCTCACGCGAGATCCACTGTGAGCGAGCTACAGCGGAAGTCCCAACCCTTGTCCCGGACAGCATGGGCGGACGTAGAGACCAAGAGGGTCCCACCCTTGATGCACCAAGAGGACTTAGGGTCTCACGATGAGTTTGCTCTACCCGACGGCGGGTGTGAGACCGAACAGGGGCGGCAATGCCGTGCGTATGGACGCACGGAGCGGACTCTATTCCGGCCCGGCCGGTGAAGCTGGCTGTGCTCGAGCTGCTGTCCGATTGAATAGACGCAAGACAAGGGGGCATCTGGTTGCCAGCACGACCTGGTGAAGCTGCCAATGTTACAGGAACACCGTGAAGCGCTAGAAGAGTGGTATCCTCGTCTTGTTCGCGTTCTGGACCAAAACGATACGACGCCGGCGTTGTCTGGAGCCGCACAACCGGCGTTGACCTGCCTGCCGGGTTGTGCTGAGTTGCATTATCCTCGCGGCTTGGTGCAGTTAAAGCGACAGGCGCAGCCGGGGCATCTTTCTCCTCTTCCCGCTGCTCGCTGGTGCGCCTGCGAGATCGTTGCGTTGGAACAGCCCTTCTCGTCCTTCTGGCAGGCGGAGCTAGCGATATAGAGCTGCGCCACAGGGAAGACAGGAGAGATAGAGGCTCGGTGAGGAGAACAAGTTCGAAAACTACATCGCAGTTGTTGTGAGGTGAGCAGCGGAAGTGCCAGCTAGCAGCTAGCACTGCTAGTGAGGCCATTGTACAATCGTGCGCCCGCAGAGAGTGCCTGTCGACGTTTAAAGTATCGTAGGAGTCGACGGCAGGACCGGAAGCACGGGATGAGGGCCTTCGAATGGGCATTCCAGAAAGTAACGAAAACTCAGACTAGTGGGGTGTCACTAGTGACGGGGGCTGAGATCTGCACATGTGAAAACATATGGGCAGATGGATGTTGTTTTTCAGATTACATTTCGCACATCCATCTGGTCATGTGGTTTCACATGTGTAGATCTGAGCCCCTCTCACTATTGACACCCCCCTACTCTGAATTTTTATTACTTCTCAAACCTCTTTTTTCGTGCTATAGCGGCCCCAAAATCGCCCACTTTTCTTGGCGACCTTTCTCGCCGCTGAGCACAAGTCTTTCTGAACTGCTATAGTGTGGCCTGCTCGCCCGAAACTGGCTCTGAAAGTGGCATGTTCTGTTTAAGGTTCCTCATCTGCACGCTATTTTAGAAGATCCTATCACGTACTGAGAACCGAAACTTATCCAAGTAGTTTGTGAACAGCTCCTCACCCCTCCGAAACTCACGCACCCCACTGATCATAACGGTATTCAGTGAACGTAGAGCTCTCTGGGCCATTCACCCTCGATCCTCGTCAATCTCCCCGTTCTTGTCTCGCGCTCTAGAAGTACCTCTACTTCGCTCCTCCTCATGCCTAGGCAGGCACCGGGCATCATTCACAAACGCAGCCTTACAAAATGGTACCGGTACAATGTACAACTTACGCCTTGGACCTTCACGGGACTCCGCCCGCGTTTCCACGAGAAGAGCTACCCAGTTGAAATTTTCTTCGTCTACCCCCAAAATTCCACCTTCGTAGATCTTCGTCTTCTCCCGGGTGCGCTCATGCAAGTCTACATACATGAGCGTCCCATGAAAGGGGAGGATCATCTTTCCTATCGCGAAGAACCGGTCCCCAATACTTCGAGTCCCACTACTTCGTACTTCACCGCCGACAGACGCACCACCACACACCTGGCCATGGCTTCCACCGCCCTTAATGTTAGCGCGTCTTGCGTGTCCAGCAGTGCGTGGTACTATGCTGGCTAGTCGTCTACCGACGCTCGTGAATAGCGGCGGGAAACCACGGGATTCCCGCCGTTGTTGGCAATAAACCGGACTGTGTAGTCCGGTAGACATTGATACCGGCGACACCGGGCAGTAGAATCTGTAGGGTTGTTCTCTCTGCTGGCAGACACATTCTGTTTCCAGCGAGCCAAGTACCTTGTGGCAAGCTCTGCAGTCAGCGTAAAGCCCCCAATGTCGCACGCGGTGCTCCCAACGTTTCCCCAAAACGCCTCAACGATGCTCGGTAGAGCTTGACTCACGCAGTTGTCATCATTGTCGCACCCCATGAAACTCCGATGTTTCGAAAGCCGTAGGTATACTTTCGCGGTCGCGCATGTAGAACTGACAAAGTTCACCTCAAGGTCCCCCGGTGTCGAATACTACAACACCAGCTCGCTCATTTGCTTGATGCTCTTCTGCTCAGGGCGAAGCATCTTCATGCGACTTTCTTCTTCACCTCTTCTCACCACCTCAGCGGGCTCAAGCCGCTGGATTCTATCCATGCAGCTCGTCCAGGCTGCGAGTGAAGACTGCACATACCTGCTGCTTTGGTAGCATACCCGGGCGAACTGCATTTCAAGCGACATATTCCTCCGCCAGAAGTAAACGGCCCGTTGCGTGACTGGGCCGCCGCCACATCCTGTTATGCCCGGGTCTTGCGTCGAATGATTTCGAGCTCGAACGTGGACCATCTGCTGGTTCTCCACGTTAAACACGAAGTTCTTCTGCCGCCTCCCCATCGAAGCACTGGCCCCGCCACTCTCCTCATCGCAAACCTCTTGACTGTAGCGATTGAGGCGCGGAAGCCACATGCCGAATTGGAGAGTACTACAGAATATGATTCTGTGGTTGGTTTTAGCAAGCGTTGCGTCGAGTATTGGGATGGAGGGGTTCATGTCCTTACGGGTGAATACATTTTGGGCAGAGTGGTCCGCACCCCGCTCGCTTCTGGTGTTGAACTGATGGTCGGTCAATAGCAGCTGAATTTCACCATGCAAGCACTCACCCGAGTCGTCAGCGTGATGATTGAGGAGGTCGTCGAAAGTGCAGCTGTGGACATGGTA
Organism: Endocladia muricata; assembly: GCA_032356245.1. Lineage (NCBI taxonomy): Eukaryota > Rhodophyta > Florideophyceae > Gigartinales > Endocladiaceae > Endocladia > Endocladia muricata. The sequence goes on along the minus strand of JAUKWC010043921.1, from coordinate 1,536 downwards.
GTCCGACGTTGTCACGCCAAGCAACTCCGCGAGAAGGTCGGTCGGTGAGTTTTCCTCTGGGAGCGACTCTTCCAACACCTCCTGCGGCGGTGGAGACCGGCTAATACGGTTGGCTGGTTCTGGTGCTTCACAAAGGGGGTCGTTCGGCTCCGGCACTAATGGGTTGAGAATAGACCAGAAAGCCTGGATAGCTTGCCCCTTACGACTGTGTCTCACCACATCGCCCACTTCGTTGTCGCTACCCTCCAGTTCCAACTCCATCTCCTCCGTCAGCCGGGAAGACCAAGAACGAGGAGTCTGCGCAGATAGTCCCACATTGGGCGTGGTGCTCGACAGTGTCTCCAGCCGATGACGACACGGTCTTGTGTCTTTCGAATCGGCATCCGACAGCTCCGAGTCTACCTCGATAACCTCTGAACAGGCACCATCATCCTCAGGCGCTTCACGTTGCAGCCCAAAGGCCTTCCGGGTATCCCCTCTCAAGCCGGCAAAGACCCTTGGCAAGTGATCACCGCGCAACTCAAAGCGGTCCAGATACGGCCAGTTGCTGCTGTCCCTGACGTCGTACAAAGTTTCGTTTGTAACAATGGCTTGCAAGCTCGACAAGAACAGACTGGTAACCGCTCGCATTGCCGCATCGTTCTCAGCAGCTTGGCCCCAGCCTACCGTACTGCTTGTACTCACCACCACACTCGCTCCCCAACCCGCTGCACCGCCCCCCCGCCAGAGTCGCCGTCACTCAAGTATACGTCAGGATCACCATGCGATGCTCGCCCGTTTGAAACCGCCGCGCCACTGCACCTCGCACACACAAAACACGCACATCCGAGAAAAAGAACCACGTCAGATCCCCGTCTCCCACCCACTCCACCTCTCCCACCGCCCCACCCTCTACACCACTGTGCGCACGCACCTTGCGGGTCCGGCGTCAAGAACGCCCTGGACATTGTATTGTACAGAAACGAGCTATGCGAAAACACAGCCACGCACTCCTCCTCCCTGTCCGCGAGCCCGGCGAAAAACTCGCGCCCCCTTTCCGCCAGTTCCTCCGCCGTTTCCCTCACCTCGCCCCACATTGCATCCGCCCCGCCCCCCACACTCCCAAACTCCACCCTCTCAAACACCCCTTCCACCTCCTCCTTTGGCGACCGCTTATCGCACACGTGCACGCCCATGCGCTCCCTCACGCCCTCCGCCGCCACCAGCGGCACTGACGCCCAACCGGCCCGCGACATGGCGATCGTCGCCGTCTGCAGCGTCCGGTACAGCGGCGATACAAACGCCACCTGCGGGGGTGGCGGCGTTTGCTGCAGCCGCGCCCCCACGGCCGACGCCTGCTGCCGTCCACGCTGCGTCAGGTGCGCGTCCGTGTGTAGCGCGTTGGTGTAAGGGCAGCCGAGCTGTCCAAGGGAACACGGGCATGGCTGACCCTCCTTGTGACGCGTTGCTGCAAACACTGGGAGAGCAGAGGCGGGGGTTGTTGTGGAGGGGGGGGGGGGGGGGGGCGGGGGGTAGTGTGGGGGATTGGCACGGAAG
>JAUKWC010043910.1:0-11126 GCA_032356245.1 Endocladia muricata | reverse complement strand
CCCTCGCCTTGTCCGCCCACTTCCCCCACATCAACATCGCCAACCAATGCATTTTGTCTCGCAATCCCATCTTTCACAAAAACGTTACCGTCACACTCCGCAAATTCTCCCGGGATGGGCGGGGGGGGGGTTGCGGGGGGGGGGGCGGGGGAAGCCATGGCGGTGGGGGAAGAGGTTGTGTATCGAAAGGGGAGAAGGGAGGTGAGAGGATACGTAGTTGAGCGAGCAATGAGAGTGGCCGAAGAACAACAGGGGGAAGAGGGGAGGGCATTTGTAGGCCAAAAGGGTAACGCTCGGGTGTTTGTGACATCTTTTTAGGGGTAGCATTTGGTTTGTCGTTTCCAACCGCTTCTTACGCGTGCGATGCATTGCTGTGCATGCTGCATCGATCTCACTGATCCTCTGTCTCAGGAGCTCCCCCACCTACACTATATCCGCTTCCAATCTTCCGTGTTCACTCCGCCTGCCCATTGCGTTTCTATCCCATCTTCCCCTAAACCCCACCATGGCGTTCATCCCCGGTATCTCCATCCCCCGGGTGCGCACTCGCCCCTCCTCCGTATCCATTCCTCCTCGATCCCCCATGATTTCGTCTCTTCCCCGGCGCGCCTTTCTCCCGCTGGCGGCTGCGGCGGCTGCGGCGACATTTTGGACGCCCGCGGCGAGCCTGGCAGAGCCCTCGGTCAAGGTGGACGACGTGAAAGAAGGGACAGGAAAGTCGTTTTCCAGCGGGCAGCAGATCAAGCTTCACTACACGCTCACATTGAACTCGTTCCAGGACGAGGGCGGTAAAGTGGTCGACTCATCGCGCACGCGCGGCAGACCGTTCAGGTAGGTTTACACAGCCGTTTTGTTGTTGTTGTTGTGGTTGACGTGGGGTGTACAGGGTTAATTTCGTGTGGAGCTCGGTGTGGTTATGTCCAAAAAGTGTGCATACTAACCATCGGTTCTTGGTGAGGTGGTGTGACCGTGTAGTTATAAGTACGACACGGGCAGCGTGATCAAGGGGTGGGACCAGGGGGTGACGGGGATGAAGGTGGGCGGACGGCGTCGGCTCACGATTCCGTCAGAGCTTGGGTACGGAGCAAAGGGGGCGGGCGGGGTCATTCCACCGAATTCGACCCTGTATTTTGATATCGAGTTGCTCAGCGTCGGGTTCTAGAAAACGAAAGTGACGAGAGGCGTCAGTCGAAGCAGGTAGCTTTTTTTGCTTTGTTCTTGAGAGCAGCAGAGCGCTATTCCGGCGAAAGAGGGCGTAGTGGGTATTGACAGAGAGAGAATAGCATGAGGTGAGGTGAGGGCGGACATGTAAAGCAACAGCAATGCGGGTCTCGGTAGGACGGAATAGAATTTAGTAGCTGGAAGAAGCGCACTGTTGACTGGAGTGTGGGATTGTTCCTCAGGCCATCTATTTGACGCAGGGCTGGACTCCCAACTCTATAACATCGACCATTACGCTTCACGCAAGGCACACCCAAACCCCGTCGCGCAAGTAAACGGGCCATGCTCGCAGTGATCGACGAAACGTCAGGAGATCCGTGGTATTCGAGCAGAGATCTCGCAGGCAATAGAGATGTTGCGCGCTTGCACACCTCATCCGAGTGATTTAGACGCTGTTGAAGCGAGGGCCTTTCAGACAAGAAGCGACGTTATAATGATTAGGCCCTCTCCATGATGGCTGCGCAGACTATTGCACTTCACGTACATGCATTGGAAAACGGGTTAAATGCAGGCAGCATTGCGAGGCAACGGTCTGCCCCGTCTCTGTGGAGACCAAATACTCACAAACTGCGTGTGTATCTTAACTTGCCCTACCACACAGTGCTTTAGGGGGTTGCGCATCATTCTATCGACACAACCATTCTACAGATGAGCTGAGCAAAAGGGGAGAATCGCGCCATGCTGAAAACTCAGTTCTTAGTATCCACCATATAATCCCGTCGCTCTTGTCCAAATTCTCGCATGAAAGCAAGAAAGTCCTTTGCACAGTTGAGTCAGACATCGGCCTCGGTGCCATGCCTTCCAAACGCAGCTCATTCCAAACCATAACGACCTCGCTCTTCATTAGGTTAGTTTACTCAGTATCCCAAATCAAGACATTACGCTTCCCCACCTCCCCTCCTTTCCCCCCCTCCCTCCGCCCCGCCCCCATACGCGCTTGCAGCTACCCCTCTCGTACTTCCTTCCCCCTCTTTTATTCATCTCCCGGATCCGGCCCCTGCATACCTGCCGCCGGATCTTTCCGCTTGGAAAGCCCCGACACGATATCGTCAATTCTCAGCAGCATACCTGCTGCCTCCACCGCCGTCTTCATCGTCTGGGTCTTCACTACAAGCGGCTCCCAAACTCCCACCTCTCTCATATCCGCTGCCACCCCCTGCATTCCGTCAATCCCCCAGAATACCGCCTCCTCGCCCCCCTTTCCCTTCACCCCAGAGTGCTTTGCGCGTAGCTCCGTCAGCACCCGGATCACTTTGCCGCCACAGTTTTCCACTAGGGTGCGCGGGATCACCTCGAGCGCCTCCGCCACCGCGCGGTAAGGGTACTGGCTTACGCCTGTGATTGTCTTCGACTTGGCGTGCAACCGCTGTGAGACGGCCATCTCGATAGCCCCTCCCCCCGGTACCATCTTCGGGTTGATCATCACGTTGCGTGCCACTGCCATCGCGTCCTGGAGGTTGCGCTCTACCTCGTTGAGCACATCCTTGGACCCGCCACGAAGCAGGATCGTGCATGCCTTGGGCTCCTTGCACTCCGTGATGAAACTAAAGTACTCATCACCAATCTTGGTAATCTCAAATAGACCTGCCCCTGTCCCAACATCCGCTTCCTTGAGCTCCTCCACGCGGGACACCACGTGCCCGCCGGAGGCCTTTGCAATGCGGTTGTTATCCGTCTTGCGCAGACGCCGAATCACTGAAACGTTCTTCTTCCCTAAAATGTGCAGGGCCAGATCGCTCACGCCCTTCTCTGTGATGATCAGGTCCGGCTTGAACTCGAGTAGCCTTGTGCATAGCGCAGAGACATACTCCTCCTCTATCTCGAGCAAGCGCTTCCAGTCCTTCTCCTCCGTAATTTCAACATTCGTCTGGGACTCTGCCTTGCGGTACTCGAGCGGGCAATCCAGAAGCACGATACGCGGGTTCTCAATACGGCGCCGCATACGTGCGCTGGTCACGTCCTTGTTAAACATGACGCCGTTGAGTACACAGCTGTCCGAAAGCTCGCCGCCGGGGATCTTCTCGACTTTTGCGAAGTTCTTAATGTCCATAACAGGCTTGCCGTCCACTTCAACGCGCACCACCTTGACTGCCTCAAACGCAATATTCACAATCAAATCATCCTGCCGCGTCACGTACTTGGTCCCAATGCACGACCGTATGAGCTGCAGCACCTGCTCATCACTGTCCGTATCCACGACCACCGCCAGCTCCTCCGCGGCCTGCACTGAGTCCTCCAAAGCCGCAAACAGAGCTCTCACAATAACCGTCGGGTGGATATTCCTGGTCAAAAAGTGCTCGCACAACGCGAGAATCTCGCCCGCCAGCACGGTCACCGACGTGGTGCCATCCCCCACCTCCTCGTCCTGTGTGCGCGACAGCTCGATCATAGACTTGGCAGCCGGGTGAGAAACGTCGATCTCGCGCAGGATGGCGTTTCCGTCGTTGGTGAGCACAATGTTGCCCATGGCGTCCAGGATCATCTTGAGCATTGCGCGCGGACCCAAAGTGGTACGGATAATGTCGGAGACGGCGCGCGCTGCCGCAATATTCGTCTGCTGCGCGCGACGACCCGTTTCGCGCTGTGCATTCTGATCTGTTGGGGGGAGGGGGGGAGGGGGCAGAAACGAAGTGGTTAGATCGCCGTTTGCGAGGGAGCGCGCAGGATAAAAAGGCACTGTGACTGGATAAACGGAGAAAGACGTGACTTACTCAGAACAAGGACAGGGGCCTGCATTTTGAATGAAGGTGAAGTGTGCGCGGTGAAGTGATGGCGATCGCAGGGCGCAGTATGAACGACAAACGATACGCAGAAAGGAAGGACGGAATACGGACAAAACGCAGGAACACGATACGGCAGTGCGGTGACGGATCGCTGAAATGGGGACGTTGTAGTTAAACCGGGTGTGAACGCTGGGAAGATCAAATATCGACAAAAAATAGCTTTGCGCCATTTCTTCACATTCTTTGAGAAAACAGACAAAGATGTATTCGAAACTCTCCATCAACTACATACTGTAAGTATGACTGTGTCTGACAGTAGCACAACCTATTCACGTATCTAATCCTCCTACTGCCTGACCACAGTACGAGTGCATCAAATTCAGATCATATACTGTATGTACTCACCACCATTCCCACCGTCTCCCTGCACACCGCTCATTCACTCGTTAATCCACAAAAGCATTCGGGGCGCATCACGAATCAACTCGTCACCCTCACATCCCTTCCGGCCTTCCAACCTTCCAGTCCCGCCACCCACCCCATCCACGCGCACATGCGCCTTCGCTCATCCATGCGTCAAACCCCAGGTTTTTCGTGCACAGGTGCAAGACAGCTTGAGGATGCAACTGGACGAGGTACAATCTAGATGGAATGGTGAAGGTCGTTGAGGTCTTACATCAACCAACCCTGGAGCTACGCTGATGATCTCTACACTCCTCACCCAATACCTCTTTGGGCACCAAACAATCTCGCGCACAAACTCTCAGCTCGGTTGTCACCTGACAAAACCGCCCCTCGGTGATTTTGCCGTCCACCTAGTTCTCACTACCGCACTCCTTCTTCCCGTCATTCCTTCCGACCTCCTTGCACAACACCATGTCCGAGCCGCAGATTGAGGATATCAAGGTTGGCGATGGTGCCTCCATGTCGCGCGGGAGCAACGTCACTGTCCACTACACCCTGACCCTGGGCGGCTTCCAGGACGCCGGCGGCAAAGTCGTCGATTCGTCGCACTCGCGTAATCAGCCTTTCGTGTACGTTGTCATCCCTCCCTTCCCCCCTCCTCCTCCTCCTCCCTCTCACACTCCCCTCTCCACCTCGTCTATCCCTCGCTCTTGCACCGCTTCTTTGGACGCTTTAGTGCATGATGCTGACTGACGTGCGCACGCGAGGCGTGTTTGCAGGTTCCGACACGACATGGGACAGGTGATTCAAGGGTGGGACATGGGCGTCAAGACGATGAAAGTGGGCGGCCATCGCCGCATCATAGTACCGCCGAATCTGGGCTACGGGGCTGCAGGCGCTGGGGGGGCCGTTCCGCCCAACAGCACCCTCTACTTTGATATTCAGCTTCTCGACGTTCAGGGCTGATCCTCTATCCATAATCCGACACACGCTTGCCCGTAGAATAGATGTAAAGTGACTTTACATGCCGTCTCGAAAACTCCGGCACACGTCTCCCCAAACCACCCCTTTCCCTCACGGACAATCTCTACTCATCCAGTGGGCAAGTTCTCAAATCTACAACTTCATAAACCGCCTTCCTGGTCCCCTCTCTTGAGTCTCTCCAACCCGCCATGCATACCCTGCCCCACTCACCGAAAGTGCGGCCGCGTAAACATGCTCACCCCCGCGCTGCACAAATCCAGCCGCTCCTCATCCTCGAGCCGTTGCAACTCCATTTCCAGTGCCTGCTCGCACTCCTTTTCACACATTGGCACACTGTAACGCCGCGAATGTTCTCCTCCTCCCTCCCAACCCCCCCCTCTTGTCAATCCCCCTCCACCCTCGACTGAATGCATTGATACCGTGCTCATCGTCGTCCGCGTCACACTTGGCATCGTCGACATCGTTGCATTCCCGCCCATATCTATCCTGCGTACGCTACTCATTGTCATGCTCATCCGTAACCGCGACGGCTGCCGCACGGGCCCCGGCAGTTCCGGCACGGCTCTCCATGGCTCCTGCCACAAGCATCTCTCCGGTGAGAAAGCCTCCGCTAGCCGTGCCCTCCAGGGACTGCTCCGTCTCGACGAAAACGTATGTAACGGCGATACCGCCACCGTCTGTTCGATATTGCGGATGGCATCCCTGTACGGCAGTGGGATATCTAGCGTATCAAGCAATTCCTCCTCGTCCACCTCGATCACTCCAATGTCCTCCGAGAAACTCTCCACGTCCCCAACCGTCTCCTCTCCACCCGTCTCCTCTCCACTAATCTCCTCTCCACTAGTCTCCCCTCCACTAGTCTCCTCTCCACCCGTCCCCTCCCCCCCCTCACTTCCCGAGCTCTCCTCCGACGCCCGACTAATCACGGACCTCCCCTTCGCCGGCAACATTGCACTCGACCACCGACCCTTCTCCTTCCCCTGCGGCACGCGCTCGTACATCATCTCCAGTTCCTGCGCCACCTCATCGACCGATGGTCGCCGCCACGCTTCCTGCACCCAACACCGCTCTACAAGCTCCACATACCCCTCCGGCAAGTGCCCGACTTCCTCTGGCCACTCCGGCCGCTTCCCCTCCCGTTGCACCAACCGAATCAGTTCCAGCGGCCGCCTCCTTGGCCATGGTCGCTGCAGCGTCGCCAGCTCCCACAGCACCACCGCCAGCGCATACACATCTGCCTGCCGCGGCGCATCCGCATCGTCCGTCGGCAACCCCCCAAAGGCCTCTGGCGCCAAATACGCAAATGTTCCCGCAGGCCCATTCCTTCCGGGAATAACACTCTCATCGAGTCCCTCCCGTGGGGACGCATCCGGGGCCACCAAATGCTTGAGGTTCCGAGACAGCCCAAAGTCGCATAGTTTTGCCTGCGCGCCTGCCGTGACGTTTCCGCTCGCGACGTCCACGGGCTCTGACAGCAGCACATTCATAGTTTTCAGGTCTCCAAACGAAAAGTCGGAGGCGTGCAGGTACGCCAGACCGCTGACGACGTGCCTGGCAAGGCGCAGCACAGCCTCATGCGGGAGGGCACGCACGCCGTGGCGGGAGAGAGTTCCCAGGGCGTCGAAGAGGGAGCCGCCGCGCATGAGCTCGGTGACGAGCAGGAGCTCGAGCGAGTGTGCATGCTGCACAACGCAGAAAAACTGGGTGATGCATGGGTGTCGCAGCTGCTGGTAACGGGCGGTCTCGCGACGGAACTGGGTGGCGGCAGAGCGGGCGACGCGCTCGGATGCGCGGGGGGATACGGCGCAGACCTTGACAGCGACGGCGCTGCCGGAAAAGGTACCACGATAGACGGCGCCAAACGAGCCGCGGCCAAGCGGGGTGGAGGATACGGTCACTTGCGAGGAAAGGGCGCCAGGGGTGGAGAGGGCTGGGGCGGAGGTGTGCGGAGAGAGCATTGCTCGCAAGGAGGGGGGGAGTTTGGAATGAGAATAGGAAAAGGGCCCCCCCCTGTGACGGAGATCAGGCAGCCGAACGGCGAAAGGGATCGAAGAGGTGGCGTGCCTCGAAGGGCGGTCTAGATTCGTGTGGATTCGAGTTGGTGTTGCGCACAACCACTGCCCTGAAATGGGGCGTAGGCGTGGTCGTGGTCGTGGTCGTGGTCGTGGGCGTGGTCGTGGATGGGTAAGCAACAAGCAGGCTGTGCTGCAAGGTATAGGAGGTTGGCAAGGAGGAGGCGGTGGCGACAAGGAGAGAGTGAAGAAAAAAAAAAGAAGAAAAAAGGAAGCGCCGACCTGCGTCGCCAGTGCTCGGCATAAAAGGCGAGTGGCGGAGGTGTGGGGGGGAGCGCTTGATGGAGAAGGGAACGTACCGCACGACAGCTGAACAAAGGACATACTGTACTGTAGAGGCGGCGAGTGTCTCGTGTATAGCAAGCAGGCTCTCGAGGACCGCACTGTTTCGGGGACGGTGTCCCGTATTCGGAGTCGAGTGCAGGCGGGCACGTACGGTACGGTGTGACACAGAACTCCGGATGAGGAGGACGCGGAATTGGGCAGCCGTTGTCACGGTGGTAACAAGGCCGACGTTCCGTTCTCTTCTGTACGTGTTGTACTGTACTGTACTGGACCTGTACTCGGCACTCGAGGCTTTCTCTCGTTCTTGGTGGTCGACAGTGGACGCACAATCGGGCATCGGTAGAAATCTAGCTACCTGGCTACAGTAGTACACCATCTGCGTTCTGAAAGAACAACGTAGTGTTCACATGCACATGCACATGCACAAACCTAATATTTTTTATCCAATAAACAACGGAATAGGAGGTCCGTTACATGTTTCTTTACGATAGATCAGCCAAAACCATACTTTTCAAGTTTCCATGAAAGGGGAGTTCTCAAGTCGTTTGAAGCAGCCGTGTAGCACGACGAGTCGAGTAGAATTTGCGACGCACACAACCGTCCCCCTTGTCTTGACAGTTGCTCTATCTGCGAATTCATCACAGCTCATAGAAACAAACCAGCTCACCGGTTGCCAGCGGGCGTTTTTGCATTGCTGTTGGTAAAGCCAGCCCACCTGTGAGACCCCTTCTTTATGCCGCCTCCAGCAATACAATGCAATACACCTCGCCCTGAGATCACCCTACCACTTGCCACCACGTATGAGTACAGTATTGCGTCACGCACCGAGCTGGATGACCGCTCCGATCATACCAGGCATCGTCCCTGCCTGCTGACCCCCGTTCCCGCACACTGCGTCTGAAATCTATGCGACTCTGTCAACAAGCCTATACTTCCAGTACTCCCTGTCCACCCATCAATGCGCCACTCATACTGCATCAGCAGCTACACAACCCCGTAAGCAGCGACCATGAGGTCCGTGACATCTGCACAGTGCATTCCACGGCATGTCAGAAAACTACAATCTCCTCGCATGCTCGCGCTGCCCATGCTTGCGATGCCCGTGCTTGCGCTGCTGCTGCTCCCTGCGTACCATGACAATACCCGTCCCATGCAAAAGGGTACCCGCCACACGCTCGCTCACGCCCCTACCGTCCACCCGCCCCCGTCCACAACCTCCGTTCACTTTCCATGCGAGTTCATGCACATGCCAGGGGGTCGAACAGGTGCCCGGACAAGACCGCTTGCAGCGTACATGGCCCACATATATGTTCCATACTGTAGGGTGAGGAGAGGAGGAGAGGAGGAGAGGATGAGAGGATGAGGTGACGAGGTGACGAGAAAGGAAATGAAGCTGAGAAGAAGAGAATAAGCCGGGCATCGTCTTTGTGGAACGGGCGCGGACAGGCGCTGGGAGAGCAGTAGAGAGCTGGAGCCGGAAGGAACTCCGGAGAGTGTAGGTCTGAGCATTGTTTGGACGGCGGTTTTACGGCGATTTTTGCACGTTTACAGAGACGTCTCAACTCCATGATTGGAAAGCGACAGTAGGTCTCCGCCAGACTCTGGGAAGGACATGACGTTTGGGGACGAGGAATGTGTGAAGCAGAGGGTGCAGGCAGGAGAAACTAGAGAGATGACGACAAGGTGCGCAGCGACTTGTCGACGTATACTTTGGTAGAGGACGACGAACAAGGGTGCATGGATGCTCGGCAATTCACTGCACGCCAGGTACCCCCGCGGGGTATACCCCCGCGTTTCCCCCCCCCCCCCCACTCCCATGCACACACTGCGCGAACGCGTCTGTGACGTGTCGCTAACAATGACGTACTCCTAAGTCATGGACTAATCTCTCCATAGGTTTCCAGGACCCGAATGTTGTTAATGTTTTGACGGTGTGGCTGTAGGACGACATTCCAGCACCATGTCAGACCTGCCGCAGGTGTGCATCGCCTCTGGTGGCGCACGTGTAAACACAGTTGTACGTGCTTTGGCACCAATAACGAGCAAAGTGGCTGCATGTACAGAAAGCGGTAGAGTTCTTAAAATCACCGAAACAAATTGCAATGCAAACGCGTCGTACGCAACTCGATTTTCTAAACACTATCGAGCATGAGTCCTAAAGACTAGTGCGAATTCCGCATGTGAAGTGAGTACGTCTGCGGTGATGGTTGTTCACGTCCGAGGTGAACCGATTTTGCAAACCGAGGAACAGCAGCAACGTTCATGAAGAGCGTCGCAGCGATTATTTGGCTGCGACTCCCTGCGATTATGTTAGTGCTCCTCTCCGAATGAGGGGCACTGAAAGCAGCTCATGGTAAACAACCACAAAGTGAGCAGCGGAAAGGGGGCAGCATTTGCATGGACATCTGTTCTGGAAGCCCACCCACACATATAAACTCTTCATGAGTGTCATGGTGCTGGCGAGCGTTTGCGGTGAAGATAAAAAGGCCGGCCAAGTGCATCGGCCTGGCGACGACAACTCGCTCTCAGCGAAATGGCCTTTCATAACCCCCTTTTGTTGCACCAATCATACATCAAATCGCGCCCTTAATCAATCAACACTCCTTCTTCATTCTGCCCGAGTCCTCTTCCCTGTCCCTTCTTCCTTCCCCCTTTACCCACCTTTTCCCTCTCCTCCCCTACCTTCCCCACCTTCACATCCATTTTCTTCTTCGCGCACCTCACCACCGATCCTTCCCCAAGCCCCTCCCTCCATCCCCCGCGCCCATCTCTTTCATCGCTTTGCCGCTTTCCCCTCCTACCGAATGCCCCGCTAACCACTCCTTCCTTCCTCCCCTCCCCCGTCCCCCCACCTCCCCCTCCCCTAATGTCTGTCAAACCGTTCCCTCCCTGGCGCCTCTCCCTCCCCTCACTCACCTCTGTCCTCCTCTCCTTTCTCTACTACCTCCTCCTCCTCCTCCACCACATCCGCACCTTATGCGAACACCTCCGCACCTTTCTCCCTCCCATCCCCCTCTCTCATTCCTCCGCCCCCCCCCCGCGTGCCCCTCCTCACGTCGCGCTTACGGGCGACCTCGGCCACAACTTGCACGCCATTTCCACACTCATTATCACCGCCGTGCATGCCGGCGCCCAACACGTCACTGTGCACGATGCATTGCGCAGTCTGGATGCAACGCGGCTCGCCCACTTGCTCTCGCAGCACCCGTTGCAAACACGCGTTGCCTGGACTGTGCGCGCCCACAGCGGCGACGTGTGCAGTTCCCCTGGCACAGCCGTACGTGAGGTGTGGAGCTCGCTGTTAGATGAGGTGCAGGGGGCAGAAAATGTGGAGGGAGGCGAAGAGAAGGGGGAGCCAGTGGTGGTGAGTGTAGTGGAGGCGTGTGCGGGGCGTGCGGCAATTGTGCGTGCGGCGCGCAAGTTGGGGAGGAAAGGG
>JAUKWC010043899.1:0-11126 GCA_032356245.1 Endocladia muricata | reverse complement strand
CTTCGTATCCGACAAACGGCATGGCGAGGGTTCTCAAGTGAGCGAGTTCACGGAGGGACATTCTGAAGCCCTACCTGGCAAGACGCGCTCGGTGCCTGTGGTTCAGGTTCCGGTGCAGGGTTATGACGCGACGCGACTAGGAGACCTAGCGGAGCTGCGTTTGACCGGCAGGAAGGTTTTCGGACTGCTGGATTCGGCGGACGGTTTCGTCCATGGCTGTTGCCCTTTGCTTGGAGGTGTGGCGGTAGTCTTGCTTGAATGCAGTGTGAGCGTGTTCATAAACACCGGCATGTAGATGGTGGGCCTCCAAAGTTGGGGATGTCATCGGCAGGGCGGGTGAGGATATGAATTGTGCGAGTCCAGAGCGTGGTGGGGTGGTCGTTCCCAAAGATGTGGAGCATGGAGGCTTTAAACTTACTGATACGGTCCTCTAGGTTGTGAATCTCAGCAAACCTCCAGTGCATCTTTTGTCGCTGTCTCGAGCTGAGTACTAGACTGTCTGGCTACTGAGTGCAAACATATGCGAGGGGCGCGGAGTCAGCTTCCTCACAGCAACGGTCTATGATCCCTGCGATAATTACAACGACCATGTAAACGGACTTGTATTGTCCAGCCTCCAGTATGCCGCGGACTCCTTCACTTCTGTAGAGTCCGTTCAGGCGACCGCATTTTTCGGAGGCGGAGAAGTCAACGTGTACGCCACAAACGTGAAAGTCACTCTGAATGGCACTCAGGACCGTGTTGACTCCGCGAAGGAGAGCTGAGCGGATGGTTCTAAGCTGTTTCCGACTGTTGCCAGCGGAGGCTTGCGCTGTAAATAGGACGGGGGAGTCGAACCAAAGAGATATGCAGGTCTTGATCAGTTCGGAGATGCCGAGGTAGGAGTTTGGCATCGGTTCGAAACCGAAAATGGAGTGCATTTCGAGATGAGAATTGGGCGAAAGCAAGGTGCATGTTTCCAGAAAGGATGGCCACCTCTGCAGAGAGGAGGTGGCGAGATTTTTTGCGCCTGTGCGATTGCAGCTCGTGCCTGAACCGGCGTGCTCAGCAATGCATGAGCAGCGACGTCGGCCAGGAGATCGGCCACTTTTTTGCGAAGAAGGATGGTGGACTGGGTGGTGTGCGGGGGGAATGAGGCGGACAAAGCGGGGAGATTTGAAGGTAATTCGCAATCGTAGCAGGTTTGGCTGGTCTTTGTGCCTGATCGAGTGTCGATGATGTCCTTCGCTTGGGGTATGTCGCAACAGTAGCTGGTGAAGTCTGGGTGACATTTCCCGAGATGATGGTAGACATCCGAGCGTGTGAGGCCCACTAGGGCTTTTTCATACAGAGGCGATACCAGAGAGTGCAGGGGGGAGTGTAGCACGGAGGTTCTGGTGTCTGGTGCACGAGTAGTCGAAGAAGATGGAAGCACATCGAAGTCTCTGTCGTCCACGGTGGGGAAGAGCTGGACAGGAACATAGACAACGACGGTGTGCCAGGACATTATGCAGCGTCGGCGGAAAGTGACAGTGAAGTTGAAGAGAGTTAGATGCACAGGATACGCAACAAGGGCGCTGTTGCTGAGTGTAGTGGCGGATTTATCCGTACATATCTGTATGCAACCTACACACTGGCGGGTCCTTGACGCCCCGGTGTCCCAGATGACATCCTCGAGCTCGCTACTCATGACTTCTTCCTTGAGGTCTTGACAAACTCGTCGGTGGATGTCAGTCTGCAGGGGATACGCGAAGAGAAGCGTGTCGCTCTGCCGGGGGTCACCACAAGGGCGGAAGTAGGAAGACTCAGTTTTAGCTTGCGATAATTGCCTTCGCAGGATCTCGACAGGGTCCCAAAAGTAGGCAGTTCTGAAGGACGTACCACTGTGGCCCAACTCAAGAGTCGCGGAGAAGCCCTGACGGTGAAGCCACTTCTCGACAACAGCGCGTGTCAGGCAGCGACACTCTTGTGAGGAGTGAGTGCGCCCTCCTAAGCGGGCGAGAGGGAGGTCGGATTCCTGAGGATAGAAATGATCTCGTCAACCGTGCGCGGGCCGGCAGCCCTCTCTACTTCGGCAAGAGAACTGCTATAGATTGTATGAGGTGGTCGGTCCTACTTTTGGCCGGTTCTGCATGAGGGTGACACAGGGATGTAATCACGGGAAGCAGAGGCGCCGGAGACCCATCAAAAAGGACTTTGTCATCGTAGTGGATAGGAGGTTCTGGGAGTGATGAACCTTGCGGGGGAATAGGTACGAGCTCGGCCGGTCGGTGTGTTCAGAAGTGACACTGTTGGTCGTGTTTGGAAAGGGAGTATGCGTCGGAAGACGCGTAGACGCAGTGCCGATATTTGCAGCGCATATTGAGTGCTGCCAAGAATAGCTGCAAGGAGAAGGGGTGGCGGGAGGAGTGAGAGAACGGAGAAGTAAGACGTTTCCCACGGGTGGAGCTTTCTTCCTGTTTTCACCAAGTACAAGACGTTCGGTCTGGTCGCAAGCACTCCCGCGTTCACGAAACCTAGTGGAGGTCTCGTGCACACCGGAGTGGTCAAGGTGGAAGACGGGGCCTGCCATTCGACACACACGCATGCTGTTGTCTGTGTCCGCAAGAAAACATCATGCTTTCGCTGACGGGGACTACAAAGAGAGGTGGGAATCGAAAAGTAGTGATACTGTAATATCTGTACTTGAAAGGTTTTCGAAATTTCGTCCGGTCTATGGTACTTTCATTTAGGGTATTCTCAAGGCACAGCGGCGAAACTACAGAACGCAAGAACCTGCCCCAGGCCCTATTTAAACCGCAGCGACACGGACGCCACCACGCCAAATCTGCAAAGGTACCCTGCCGTCAACAGAAAGTACTGAGCGACAGTTCTTCCTCATGATGCGACGGCGTGCATAGGAAAGCAGCACGTGTTCGTTACGGTATTCGCACGGGCGCGAAGGGTCCGAGCGGGATGGGAGACGTTATTGAAGAGTGGCGAAACGTGTGATGTGCGATGCGATGTGGAGAGTGCGGGTTGTTGGAGATGGAGAGGGTGAGGGAGTGCGGGTGATGGTTTGGTGTGGTGTGCAAACTGGATGGGGTGGGGGGCGGGATGGGTGGTGTCGTTGAAGAGTGGCGAGACGTGTAGCTCGCGAGGCGGTGCAGGAAAGGTAGGTTGTTGGAGCTGGAGTGCGATGCGATGCGGGGAGTGCGAGCTGTTGGAGGTGGAGAGGTCGAGGCAATGCTGGTGGCGGTGGAGTGTGGTGCACAAACTGAAAGGTAAGGCGGGCGGGACGGGTGACGTCGTTCAAGAGTGACGAGGCGTTCGGTATTCGATGCGATGCTGGGAGGACGGGCTGTTGAAGGTGGAAAGGGTAATGGAGTCCGGGGGATGGTGAGGTGTGGTATACAAACTGGAAGGGTTGGTGGGTGAGGTGGAATGCGTCGTTCAACAGTGGTGAGGCGCTTGGTGGTCAATGCGGTGCGGTTAGTTCAGCCTGTTGGAGGTGGAGAGGGTAACGGAGTGCAGGTGATGGTTGGGCATGATAGTGAAAACGTAGATACGTCCAAATACCGTCAAAGGGCTATTCATGTAGCAGTACGGAAATGTAGTACAATGCGACCGGACGGTCAGCGCGCGCAGTGAATGTTTGGTTTAGGCTCTATAATTACGCTGCGCAGCTGCACTCCTCGCAGTTCCAAATGCAGCAAAACTGCTTTTGGAACGGCGAAAAGTGCCGTTGTTGAGTAGTAGAACTAGGAATGGACTTCCACACATCGCAGTACGCTGCGTAGTACAGCTGCATCCTGTACTTTCACACGCCGTCGTATCTCAGCTAGTTATACTGGAACCGTATGTCCGCTGAGTGCAGTAAGAGGTCTGGTAATACCCGTGGTTTACTACACATTCTGCAGTTCCGGGTTTACTATTACTAGACCTTGTATTGCACTCAGTGGACGTCTGCATCCATTTCCAGAAACACAGACGTTGGACCAGCGACCAACAGTCAAGCCTCTCGTTCTTTAAGAGCCGTGTGAGCACCATAACTGTCGAACTTCACCAAGGTGAAGAGGCTCTTAGCCGTTACAGCAAACAAGGTGCCAAGCGTGCAAACAGAGGAGATGAAGGCGATGAAACGAAGAGAGAGACCGCTATGAAGAAGATATGGCCACCAAGGAGTAAGACACGCAGAGTGGCAGAAGATAAACCGCAACGAAAGTGGGACAATCCATGTTTTAAGCCCGACTGCGGGGGTATACACAGCCTTGTTGAGTGTAGCGTGACAACTGATGCGTGCAAAAAGGAACTGTTCGATCAGTACCAAGCACGTCAACGGGAATCGAGAGGAGGAAAAGTCCCAGCGGTCAGAGTACCCGACGATGCGCCTCCACAAGTCGCATCGGACGAACATGGACGCTATGACGCCATACTCGAAAGTACATTGCCTGCTGTACCACTGGGAGACTACGGCGCATATTTGAGTGTTATTTCAGTTTGTCTTTTGAACAGGCTTCTCAGCGTTCGTCTCGATGTGAAGACTAGGAAATTGAATAAACCAGTACCACCTGCATGTGCCGTGAAAAGCTCTACGGAGAATCCGACCAAGTTTTCTGCGTCTCACGCTGTTATGCCTTCAATTAGAACTTATCTACCTCAAACTCGAATCCCGATCCGCATTCACAGGGTACCATTTCTGGTGGTCGACCAAGAGAACGATGAAGTGATACTCGGGCGAACTTTTCTCACCAAAATTGGTTTCAACCTACGGACACATCTTGAGCAAGTTAGAGACGCCGTGGAGAACAAACATTTCGATGAGTTGAATACGAGCGATTTTCGGGTATTTTCTACATCTTACCCAGGCCTGCGGTACAACGATGTCCATGATGATCCTGTCGAAATTCGTGAAGCGGCAGGTGCAAGCATAGAAGTCTACAGCATTGAATCCATAGAAAATGCTTTCAGAAGCATGCTCGACGTAGCTGCAAGCAACGGAATGTCATCTCGGGGCCTGCCCAGGTTGAAAGCATTCACGAAAACATACCGAGATGTTGTCTGTATTCGACTAGGTGCTGACTAGCCTGCAAAAGTCGACCCAATGGTACTGATGATGAAACAAACTGCCCGCCCATTTCGAGCGGTGCAGCGAAGATACGCCCTGGCACAACGAATGCTCCTTACAAATACCATCCAAAGGTTGGAGGCTGTCTGCGCAGTATATGAAAATCCCGCAGCGCGATGGACTATCCCCGCTCTGTCCGTTCCAAGACCAGGGAAGGAAGGTTTTCGTTTTACAGTGGACCTGCGGGGTCCAGACTCACAGACGGAACTTATTGTATCCTCTATGCCGCACCTGGAGTCGCAACTGCAAGGAATCGAAGGAAGTACTGTATTTGCCAGCTTGGAGATGTCTCATGCATATTGGCAAGTGCCTCTCAACAAACCATGTCAAGAACTATTGTCGATCCAAACTCCCTTAGGAGTGTATTCATCTACACGAATACTCCAAGCAAGCACCGATGTAGAATATCAGTTTCAATCTGTTGCGCACGTAACATTTCAACCTCGCCTTCCATCTTTGCTGCATAGGCTCGACGAATTTCTCCTACACGCGCCCAGCGAGAGGGACCTTTTCGACATTCTGGAAATCTTTCCGACGGTTTGTGCTGCCTATAACTTTAAAGTACACGCACCCAAGTCCAAGATGTCTCTGAAGGAAGTAAGCTTTTGCGGACGGATCGTTTCTACTAGCTGCGTGCGTTTTAACCCCCGTCACCTTGACGCTCTCCTTAGAATGAAATCCCAATCGATGGCGAGCGAACTGCAACAGTTCTTGTGTACACCGAACTAGATGAGGAAGTCAACCCCTGCGTATTCCTCATTGTTTGCACCTTTGCAATCACCGATAGAAACCGTGTACGAGAAGGTTGCAAGTCGAACCAGCCGTACTATCTCGAAGGTCTCGCTAAAAAGCAATTGGGGCACAGCGCACTCAGATGCTTTCGACAATCTGAAATCCCAAATTGCTTCTTCAACGAAACTTGCTCACCTAAAGCAGAACAGGTCTCTCCGTCTATTCATGGATGCTTTTGACACTCACTAGGCTGCCGTTTTGACGCAAGTCCCTACATGTGAGATGAAACGTGAATTGGAGAACCAATAGCATGAAACCCTTGCGTTCCTCTCGGGTGCGTCCAGCGGTTCACCTGCTGGTTGGAGCGTCCCCGAAAAAGAAGGTTTCGCCGTGGTGGAGTCAATGCAAAGAATAGACTACATTGTGACCGGGAGAGAAGTTGCAATCTTCACCGACTATGCCAATCTTGTCTACTTGTATGACCCATTTGGGAAGAATCTTGGTATTGCCAGACACACTGCAAGCAAGATAATGCGTTGGGCTTTGAAACTCGGTTCTTTCCAATATGTGATCGAACATCTAGCTGGCGAACAAAATGTATGGGCAGATATGCTCACCCGGTCGGCAGTCAACCCAAAGTCATCGGTCCATACAACAGCTGTACCGAGCATGAATGCTGTGCTACTTACGCCTGTAACACCCCACCTTAACGTGGACCTCGACTGGCCAAACGTGGTTGACATCAGGATGGCACAAAAAGGCTCCAACAGGCCTCCGAAGCTATTCTTCTTCAAAGATGGGGTACGGAGAGATGAGGATGGTGTTTTCCGGATTCCGGGTCGCGAGGAGTCCCTGAAGCTTCGAATATTAGTTGCGGGGCACACAGGTCTTCGTGGACATTACGGATACCGGAGCACCCAGACCACAGTAAAAATAAAATTCTGGTGGGGCACTCTACTGCGTGATGTTGAAACGTTTGCAAAGTCATGTATCCATTGTGTGGCAACTGCGAGTGGCAATACGGTTCAGCGTCCTCTAGAACATGGCCTACCTGCGCTGAAACTAAACGACAGTATTCATTTTAACCACTGCTGTATGATGCCGTCAGAAACTGGTTCTGAATACGTTCTCATTATCAAGGATGACCTTCCTGGCTACACATGGCTAGTGCCCGCAGCTCTTGCCGATACAGAGACGACAGCAGACGTGTTGTTGTCATAGTTCGCCGCGTTTGGCACAGTACTGCATTGGATATCCGACAGAGGCGCGCACTTCTAACACGAAGTCGTACGGTCGTTACGTGACCCAACGAATAGATCTCACCACTTCACTCTCGCATACTGCCCCTGTTCAAACGGTAGTGTCGAGGTTGTATGCCGGGAACTCCTGCGAGCGGTTCGAGCGCTGCTATCAGAGTTTCAACTGCCTGCTTGTACTTGGTCGTTGGTGATTCCTATCGCACGGTCAATCCTGAACAATACACCATTGAAGAGGTTAAATGATTTCTGTGCGCTGACCGCTTCCACTGAGCTCCCTCAACACACGCCTTTCCTGTCCATCAAAGCGACTATCGGAAACAACATAAAAGTGAAAGGGATATCCGAAGCAAGGGCTCTGCAAGCAATGTATATGCACCATGTCTGAAGCAGTCTCGACAATATGCATCGGGAGATTGCCAAAACATCCTCGGAAAGAAGGGGAAAGGAGGTGGCACGTCACACTGCCCGGACAGGGGTAGGGCCTTCGAATTTTGCCCCAGATGATTTTGCACTTCGCGGTGAGTTTGGTAAGCGGAAGGGTCGCAGCCCTGTAGTAACGTGTCGTGGTCCATTCCAAGCTACGGATTGCTGTTCCGAATATGTTTTCGAAGTTGAAAACATCTTATTCGGCAAACGCGAGGAAGTGCATGGACGAAGACTAAGTTTTTCAGAAATAGGTCATTTGCGGTCACAGAAGAGGTAACGAACCATCTGTCCTACCAAGGTAGTGAGCAGCTCCTCGTCAACGAGGTCTGTGATATTCGTTAGCACAACGGAAAAATCGAATTGCGAACGAGCTGGAGAGGATTTGAATACGCGGAGAACGACTGGTGCCAACTCAGTGCGATGTCCGAAGATGTCCCTGTCTTCGTCAAAGACTTTCTTGACGAAACGAAGAAGTCAGGTACCCCTCGCAAGCGTGCCCTCTCTGCGTCCGCGTGAACAAAGAATATGAGACCCGTCTTCATTTTTGAGATTATCCCATGGGGCACTGTGGCTGCATCACGCCAACCCATTCAAGAGCAATGGAAGCGCTTGAATTGTAAAAGTGCTTTCGCAAGGGGACTCCAGTAAGTCAAGTGGCAGAGCTCTCACCTCAACCTCTCCCACGGTACGTGGGAGCAGGTCCTTCCTAGGTAGCAAGACAGAAGTACGTCTGTACGGATAGCGTACGCGCCTGGGTAACAGGTAGACGTAAGAAAGGCGGGAGATAGTTTATCATAATACAGTATGCATTTACTGTTATCCGCTCGGGCGCCATGGCAACTATACTGTTTTCTATTCTATAGGTAGGCGACACGCCTACCGTGGTTTAGGTCAAACAGTACCTGGGCTCGCTCTACTGTACCGTATGATTGGCACGTGCCACTGCACCACACTGGAGCCGCCCAGAATAAAGCTCCTCAGGATAGCAACGGCCGCATTGACTGAGGGGGTCTCGGACATCTGGGGTGCCCACCATCTTGCCGAGAGCGACGCGAGTGAGAACTGCGATAACCGAGACGAGTGCGACTTCATTTCGGCGCGCGCAACGACAACCAACTGGACCTTCGGATGTCATACTGGTATGTTGAAACTCTCGAAGCGTCCCCCCCATGCTGTGCGGTATCGTAAAGCCGCTCTCTCCAATTTGTCCTCGCCCTAACAAGGTTTCAACCAAAGCAGGACATATTTTTTATTCTAGTCAGATTACCCCCGCGCCCCTGCAAAGTTATTCAGCCTCAGCCCACCTCCTGTGTTTCTCGTTTTCAACCCTACTACTTCTACCTAGTGAGGGGGACATCATAATCTGAACCAATTTCGTGGAGTGTCTTCGAAATTGGTAGAAAAGAGCGTGATTCCACTCCAAATTATCTGGAAATCCGTACTCATCTTTGAGAGTGGCTTAGCCGTGGGAAGTTGGAATCGACTTCTCTTATCTCAATTCAGAAGGGACGATTACTCTGCACCCTAGTGTCTATTGGACATTGAGTTTTGCCTCATATGAGGTCAACTCTGGCCTCATATGAGGTCAACTGATCTCCGAAAAAGCATGTAAAATATATAATACGTATAGTGAATATGCTAGTTGTTGTACGTGTAATTTATCTCACCCTCTTCTATGCATGATATCAAAACAAAGGGTAGCCTACTACATTGCACTACAACTCTGACTGTGGAAAAAGTTCGCTGAGTTTTTCCTCAGCTCACTCTGCCAGAATAGAGAACTCAAAGACCTTCAAGTAGATATCAAGAACAGCAGAAGTGGATATCTCCTTGATGCTTTGATATCTCCGCGAAATTTGACCTCATGAGGCCAGACGTCCAATAGACACTAGACCTCTCTTCGGATCATAATACTGACGTCGCCCTGTTAGAGACTGAACTCACAACCCGTAGGCCAAGAGCACACTTGCTAAAGTGCAGAGTTTTGCATGAGTTCACCGACGATATATGGCGAAAACTCCTGCCATATATATTGACGAGGAAATTGATGTGTTTTCCGTGGCATTCATGCACTCAGTAGATCTTGTAATGTGGGTGTGCCCACATCTACCCCGGCCAATCCTTTACTCTCTGCTACATCATACGTCTGAACAAATTTCCAAAACTACACCTTTGCAAATTACTATCTTTACCCCCTCTTGTAGTGGGAATATAGTTGGGTAGACGTTAGGCAAATCCACGTACGAGCCGCCGCGCTCTCTCTGAGTCTGAGGGGAGGGAGCTCTCTGGTAAACAGATGCTGCCAAACTTTTCAGAATTTCTCACTTGTGCCCCACGAAGAGCTCACAGGGAAGGCTGCATCCATATATGACATTCTCTGTATTCAAAACGTAGTAGAATCTCTCGTCATGTTACTCCTGTAAGAGCAGATGGTACACAACACAACCGGCCAATACCGTCAACGTGGAATTCCGTATGCCATGATGTCAAATTTCTCTGGAAGCAGTGTGTACGAAATCCTTCTCTACAGTACTATGCACCCCAGCAGCCCAATAACTCCACCAACAAATAAGATGTGGGAGGGGCGAGCGCTGACCACATTAAGTTTACGTATCCGTTTAACCTCAAACGTTGTTATAGTTGGCCTAAGCCCACAGACGCACAGGCTTGATGTGTAGAAAGAATCGTTACATTTTGCACAAAAGGGTTTGTAGTTCGTGAGGCTGTCTGTGGGTTGAGATTCGGCTGCGCTTGGACATTGCGAACAGACGTCCAATACGGATAGTTCAAGCATACTGATGATGTCTACGAATTACAAGTGGGGGTTGTGAGAGAATATCTTCTGTTGATAGAGGTCGACCGAATTTGAAGTACACGGAGTGTTCATACCTGCTTTATGGCCCACCTCTATACCACATGACAGTTCGCCTCTGAATACGAATGGGAGAGAGGGGTCGTGTAGAATACAGTTCATGATTCGTACGTCTGATCCTGGTGCCGATGAAGACTTTGAAGTGTGCACTCCAGCATCGCAACGTTCCCGCCGAAAGACAAACCTCGTCACAAACTCAGCTTCCGCATGCAACGCATGAGCTCGCTCGTATTGAATTCCGGCCCAGCATGCCAACTTCGACTCTACTAAAGTGAGGTTCTATCGCAAAACAGCTCCCTGTCGTTTCCTGCCCTCACCCTCCCATCGCTCCCTGTGAACATCAACTCTCCACCCCGGGATCCTAACATCACACGGTACCTATCCGCCACAATGTACAAGATTCTCCTTCTCCTTTTCTCCTCTCTTTTCGCTACCCTCCTGGCCTCTCACGTACCCCCACTCAACCTCTCTCCTCGCGACACTCTCCCCTTCCTCCTCCGCTCCAAGTACCGCCACCACTACCGCCGCCGCCAACCCCGCCGCACCCAGCGTCTCACCGGCGGGACTGGCGGCCCCGGTGGCTCGGGTGGTCCCGGCGGGCTCCCCCGCGGCACAGGTGGTACGGGCGGGCGCGGTGGGACGGGTGGGGCCGGTGGCGGGCTCGGCGGATCCGGCGGCGCTGGCGGAGTAGGGGGGGCCGACGGTGGTGGTGGCGGACAGGGAGGCCCCGGGGGGATGGGAGGATTCGTGC
>JAUKWC010043888.1:0-11126 GCA_032356245.1 Endocladia muricata | reverse complement strand
CCCCCCCCCCCCCCACCTTCCTCCCTTCTTTCCCCCTCGCCCTCCCTCCTCGTCCAAGCGAACGCATGCCCTCCTATCCCGTCCTCCCCCCCCCCGCGCCCTTCTCTATCTCCGGGACACCCCACGCTACCGTCACCGAAATCCACCTGCCGCCGCTTCGCACCGGTGCGTGCATGTGTGCGTCGTGCGTCGTGTGTCTCGCGCTTTGCCTCTCTCCCCCTCCCCAACCTTTTCTTTTTCATTTCTCCGTCTTCCCCTCCCCTCCTCCCTCTCTCCTTCGTCCCCCTCTCCGTGCAACCTGTCATCCACTCCACCCATCCGCATTGTAACCCCCTGCCCGTCCTCCCCCCCCCCCGCTCTACCCGCCCTGGTGGTGTCTTTTTTCCGCAGGCGTCGCCCACGCACACCCATGGAGCACCGTCACCCGGTCGGCTGCGACCCGCAGTCCATGCACCGTCTGTCCATACCCCGTGCAACACGTCCCCCACCCCGTCGCCCGCACTCTCCACGGCCCTGTCGCCGCCCCCCTCCTCCCCTGTCCGTGCAACCGGTGCGTAGTGCGCCAGCAGCGTCGTCGCGTCTGTCGCCGTCTGCACCTCTGCGCGGGGGGTTTTGCCGTGGAGGAGGGGAGCAGGGGCGGAACCGGGAGCGGGAGCGGGGCTGGGAACAGGAACAGGAGCGGGAGCGGGAACGGGAGCGGGAGCGGGAGCGGGAGAGTGGGTGGCGGAGGTTGCAATGTCCGAGGATTGATGGGGCGATTGTCAAGGTGTGTAGGGTGGCGCCGCCGGCGGGGGGTCGGTATACAGAGGTGGGGGGGGAGTATGAGGAGGCGGTGTTGTATTTGGAGAATTTGTTTTTAGCGGATTTGGAACATGAGCGGCGTGAATTGATGAGGACAAGGTGGATGATACGGAAGACTAGGGAGAGAAAGAGGACAAAGAAACGGAGAAGCGAACAAGCAGGGAGGAGGGAGCAGAGAAGGGACGAAAGAAGAGACGACAACAGGGAGGCGACAAGGAGGGATGTTTGGAGAGGTAAAGGTAGGGCGGAACGCAGGGAGGATAGGATCCAAGATACAAGAGTTGACAGGTCGAGCTTGAATGGCAAGAGGAGGCGCTCTGCAGACGATTACCCGTATCATTCGAAACAGAGCCGCGACTGGGGAACTCCGACTGGTAGGCTCAGGCGCTTGGGAAGCAGCCGTCCTGTATCCTATGCCGAAGAGGAAGAGGATGATGCATGGGAGGCTGCCGTTGCTTCCCGTCCGCGCAGAGGAAAAAAACTTCGCATCAATCTCAACGAGGATCACCTGCAGGCGGTGCAAGTGCTCGACTCCCCCGAGCCACCGACACGAAAACGCCCAGTCTACCAAGAGGTAGTCCTGGCACGTGGCGGCCTCCCCGCGCAACAAGTGGTGCCAATCTCGTCGTCAAGCGAGAACTCCCCGAGCGATGAAGACGACGGTCTCGTCCGCCTCCCCGTGGTCCGTCCAAAGCAACTTGTCCGCGCCCGGCCGCTGTTTTCCGACCACACCTCACTCACCCCGCTCATCTCCGCCGACGATGACGAGACCGACCAGGAGGCGTACCGCAAGGCACAGGCGCGCCGCCCGCGCAAGCGTGTCCGCGACCACCCCACCGACCATGAAAGCGAGCTTGCCGAGCTTTACGCCGCCGCCGGATTTGCTACGTCACCCTCTCCAAGGCGCCGCCTTCACAGGGACAAGCTCGTCGTACTCCCGCTCGATTCCGCGGCAGCGGAGGGGGATGTGAGAGGTTTTCCGCCGGGGGAGACGAGGATGGTAGGGGGGAGGCCAGAGATTGTGGCGCTGCTCCCGCTCAACGTAGTACCGCGCGTGTCGGTGGAGGCATACCGCCAGGAGCTGTGGCGGAACGGGCTCAAGATACAGCAGTTGAGGATGCAGCAGAGGGGCTACAGCGAGAATGTGCAACGAGGATGTGGCGAGGGCGCGGGCACGAGGCCTTGTGCACAAACCGGAATCGCGCGTGCAGAAGGGTGTGTGCCGTTGGCACCGCGGCCAACGCATGTTGGCGTTGGACAGGCGGCTGTGGAAGCGACAGACAGGTTTATCGGCAAAGCGTTGGGGAAAAAGAAGAATGGGGTTTTGCCGCCAAAGTGGGAACGAGGTGATGCTACCAGAACTAGTGTTTTGGATCTGGCCCAGCCCGCGGCTGTCCAGCAAAGCGAAAGAAGACAAGTGAGGGAAAGCGCAAAGTTTCGGGAAGGGCGAAGCACGCCGCAACCTGTGCAGCGAAGTGAAGTGACTCCTATACACGAAGATGCGCATCAGCCTGCGCGATGGGAAACAGTTGGGGTGACATTCACCGAGATGCCTGCATCGCAGGATAGGAAACGGAATTCACAGGAAAAGTATTTAGCTGGAGAAACTGGCGATGCTGTTCAAAGCAAACCAAGATTGTCGGTGGGACAGAGCGATACCTTGAGAAGAAAGCAAAGGGTCAATGCGGTGACGAAAGGGGCGTTTGTCACAGCGCAGCGGGAGGAACCGCGTCCGGATGGCCGTAGCAAATTGCCCTTGTACGGCTTGAAAGGAACAAAGGTTGTGCGTGCTGCGCATGCGTCGTCTCCTGAGAATAGTGTCAAACGAAAGGCGTGCACTGGCAAGGAGCCAAAGGTGCAGTCTACAGCTCTTGTTCCAGGGCGGGCTGCCGATAATGTTTCGACGTCGGTCGCCGCGCAAGGTGACTTGTTGCCCGTGCCGGAAGCTCACCCGTCTGCCAATGCAGTTCTTGCACAAAGTGGTGCTGGAGTGGATCTGTCACCAGGAGGTGGGGGTTCCCGAGATGAAGTTACTGTTGTCTCCAGTAGGACAACCCCTGGTGGCCACCAGGAAAGCAATACTTCCAGTTTGTGTGGCAAGCTGGGGTATCCGCGGCCGCCAGGTTCGACACCGCCCGTTTATCAACCAAACGGTGTCGGGCTCGAGGCACCATATCACTCTATCTTGGTTACCAGGCAAAACGCAGTGCGACATCCTCCTCCGAAAAACAGCGTCGTAGAGCCCGAGTCCATTCCCTCTGAAGGAATTCGCAATTTGTCTGCGATGAGCCCCGCAAACCAATCCCAAATGGACCAGCACCTGTTTCTGCATCAGCACCAAGCCCGAAATGACCATCTACTGGTCGATGACTACGTTCGCCGTTGCGCAGCCACCCAGCAACAGTGCAGATGGAACAGCGTTCCGCCACACTCTGCCGTGTACTCGACCGCACACATTCGTCATATCCAAAACGCCCTTGCCTCACTGCAGCATCCTGCTATTTATTCGGGTCATATCGCAGCGCAGATGTCTGCTGTGCAACCGCAGGGCTGCCCCACCCCTAATGCAGCCCATAACTTGGTCGCAGGCCCCGCCTCCGTCCCTGCAATGAATGGTTCTGCACGAGGTTTTGCGCCAGGAGCAGGAAACGCTGCGGCTGTGAACTCGATGGCATTCCCGACTGCACTCGTCAATCCAGTTGCACCAAGTCCTGCCCTCGTTCCTGCAACAAGTGCAAACTTAGGGGCGCTTGTATCGTATGGGTATGGGATGGCGAATGGGGCGCACCATGCACAGATGAACGGTGTTCCACGAGTTTCTGCGGGCGGCGTGCCCCAGGTACAGCTTAACGGGGTTCACCAAATTGTACTGAATGGCGTGGGAAAAATGCAAGCTGAACGTGCGAGTCAACCAGACACAAATAAAGTACAACCACTGCTCAAAGATGAAGTGATGATGCCGGAGATGGAGGAACTTGTGAAGTCGTTATCCCCAGAGAAGCAAGAGGAGTTCTACGAGATTTTCTGGAATAGAGTGCGTGAGAAAAGAGGTGGAACGTAGAACCTGAGGTTTCGTGTATAGATGGCATGTGCCGCGGAGAGGCTTCTGCAAATATCGTGTGTATCAAATGGGTTTACTTTCTCCCCTCTCTGCTAAATTTTGCAGTGTGAGCGGGAATAGCGGGGCTTTGCCTCCCTTGCATTGTGCCTTGCACGGAAGAAAATTAGCTGTTCTGAAGAGGTTGCCAGAAGATCTTCATATGTCTACATGACACCTTTTTGGACCAGGCTTGACACAGGATCACATCTTGTAAATACGTAAGAACGCCTAACAGTCGCAGTCATCAGGGAAGCACTTTCTCGAAACTCTCGATCGGATGCTCATGTTGGAAAGATTATGGTTTGGTGTCAAACTAGACGCCAATGACTAGGTCGTTGTCATACTCCGACCGACATTGCAGCTGGAGCTCTAGATTCGCCGAACCTCATCTTGAAAGCATCGCAAGTTTAGGACTGACGACATCCGTAGACTTCGTAAACTATAATCATAATGTTATCGGCCCACAAAGAGGGTTCATTTTGCTGGTAACGTCAGAGGGGATTTGGAGCATAACGTTACCGCAATACTGGCATATCGTCTCATTACAGCGAGCAGCCCTTGCTGTACTTGACAAGTGACAGTGACATGTTCCCGAGAAGGCCCTGAATCGCGCAAAATGATCTCTGAAATTTTTGTAATTTTGTGAAAGATGTCGACTCTTAAAAGTCCGGAAACTACGGAATATCCCGCTATGCTTGAATCAATCTCATGTAGTGTCTTTCAGGGATGTAGTCCCTTCGTTCATTGTAAATGCTCGCTACGATCAACAAAATGACACACACCGCAGCATTTTCGATATCTGTTCCCCTCAGAAGCGTATCGGAAGCCGAAACAGTTTCACTGTGCCCACTTCAGCAGGCTGCGTGTTTCCTAGGAATCCCGCTCTCACTTCCCAAGCATGTGGCCAGTACTTTTACTGGTTACGCTGCGAGCCGTGCACTCACTATTTGTGCGACAACTGCTTCTCAAGCATCAAGCAATTTGGCGATACTCACGTACAAAACCTCTCCGATTGCAGGTCAGACGACTGGTACTAGCGGTATGCGCAAGAAAACGAAGGTTTTACTCTCAGACCCGCAATTCTTGCCCAATTGGGTCCAATCTCTTTTTAATGTGCTTGGTGGAAGTGCTCAACTCTCTGGAAAGTCTCTCGTCATCGGAGGAGATGGGCGATTCTACAACAAGGTCGCTATTCAGACCATTATCCGCATGGCCGCTGCAAATGGGATTGCACGCGTATACATTGGTCGCAACGGCATACTCACTACGCCAGCGGTATCTGCCTTGGTTCCGAGAGTGGGTGCAGTGGGTGGGGTTGTTTTGACTGCTAGTCATAACCCCGCTGGGCCGAGTGGCGACTGGGGTATCAAGTACAATACGGGCGGAGGCGCTCCGGCTTTAGAACAACTCACATCGAAGATCTACAACGAGACTTTACGCATCGACGAATACTACTTGGCAGACCTTGGCATGGATATCGACTTGAGTACAGAAGGGCTGACTTCTTTTGCCGAAGAAAAGTTTGCTGTGGAGATTGTGGATTCTGTGAACGATTATCGCTCAATGTTGAAGTCTATATTTGATTTCAAAGCCATTAGACAACTCATCGCTCGAGATGACTTTTCTATGGTCTTCGACGCCATGCACGCATCAACCGGCGAGTATGCGAGTGTTATCTTTGTTGATGAACTGGGAGCCTCGGTATCCTCGGTCATTAACGGCACCCCTTCGGAAGACTTTGGCGGTGGGCATCCAGATCCAAATTTAACGTACGCATCCAAACTCGTCGACATGTTGAACCCGGAGAAGAATGCTAGTGCGCCGCAATTTGGTGCTGCTTCCGATGGTGATGGGGATAGGAACATGATTTTGGGAAGAGGCGTTTTTGTTAGTCCTGGCGATTCTGTTGCCATCATTGCAGACTATGCTGAGAGAGCCATTCCTTACTTCAGTGAGAGAGGAGTGTGCGGTGTGGCAAGGTCGATGCCAACGTCGTCGGCTCTCGACAGAGTGGCCAGTGCTCTCAGTATTTCCCTGTATGAAACTCCTACAGGCTGGAAGTACTTTACAAATTTAATGGATGCTGGGTTGATAAACATATGTGGCGAGGAATCGTTTGGCACGAGCTCAGATCACATCAGGGAGAAAGACGGTTTGTGGGCTGTCCTTTCCTGGTTGAGTATATTAGCGTACAAGAATCGCGACGTACAAGTAGGAAAACTATTCACTGTTGAAGACATATTGCACGAGCATTGGTGTAAGTATGGCCGAACATACAACATGCGTTATGATTTTGAATCTATTTCCTTGAAAGCCGGTGACTCCGTAATGGAGCATCTCAGATCCATCACTGAGGGGCAGAATCCTCTTCCTGCTGCAGTCGCCGAGATGGACGAATTTGAGTATACAGACCCAGTTGATGGATCAGTGACCTCCAGACAAGGAATCCGAATGCGTACGAAGGATGATGCGGAAGCAGTCTTTCGACTGAGCGGAACTGGTTCTGATGGTGCAACGGTCCGCATCTATTTCGAGCGATACGAACCAACGTATTCTCCACTCACTGTGAAAACACCACAAGACGTGTTTCAATCATTAGTCAAAATTGCCCTTGACACAGCAAGGATCCCGGAACTTACTGGTCGCGATGTGCCTACTGTAATAACATGAAAGCCTTATCTCATCAAATCTCACGAATCTTGTGTGCAGTGATCGCATGAAACTTACTGAACTTGTCTTTCGAGACCCCTTCTGTAATCGGGTTTGCTCAAGCAAACTGTTCAATCATATTCCCTTCTTCGAGGCACTTGATCCCTTCTTGGACGGTTTGAGATTCATGACTGCTACTGCAGCTGTCAGCGCGACAGCTAAACTGCTCGAGGCGAACAAAGTGATCATGCCGTTTCGAATTTTGGATACAGCCCACAATGTAGTGACGGCTGCCACAATGAAAACCGCAACTAGTGCGTAGAAAGGAGCAACTGAGGGTCTGACGGCCGCAAAGTTTTTGTTTTCAGGTCCAAGTGTGAACTTGTCACGATTGAACTCTCCTATGCGATCGTCCTTTTCGTTCCATCGTTCGAGAAGCCATGCCTCCAGTTCATCATCGCCTTTCGGAACTTCAGACATGGGGAAGTACTTCATATGAACATGAACAACTGTAGAAGCGGTTCCTGCTAGTGAGGCCTTCAAGGTTGGCTCAGGGCCCTCAAACATAAATGTTGAATCGACAATTCCATCAATCTGATCTCGCAGTGTTGACGCAATTGCAACAAATGCCTTGTACCGTGGGAACAATACGTTTTCATGCGGACGATGATTTTTGCTCCGAGCATATGCCTGAGAATACTCGAGCTTATCTCCAGTTAATCGGGTTCCTTCTGGGTAGAGAACGAACCAAAGTGGAGCACCTTCGTTGGCGTAGTTCTTTAACGAGCACAAGGCATTGAGAAACTGTTCACGGTCCGTAGCCCAGTTGCGTTTCAGGAAAAGAAATTCTGCAAAGCGCAAGATCAGACCGAGAAACGGAACCGTTCCAAGGGATGCTTTGACCACTGACTTTGCATTCCCAGGGTACGGGGGGCCAAACCGGGCGACATAGGCAAGACCCAGAAGCCAATCCACATCCGAACGATGATTAATCACGGCGACGTGTGAATTATTGGGCTCAATTGTGTCTCCGTACGACTTGAACGTAATTCCAGCCCAGACCTCGAGTAAGAATGTGGAGATGAGGAAAAATGCCCGCGTGAAAGTGACGCATATCAGTCTATAACGCGACGGAGAAATTGGTCGGACAAACAAGAAGGCAAGGGCCTCGAAAATACATGCAACACATGCAGCTCCAACAAGTGAAAAGAATATCAAGACAATGTAGACATACGATTTGAGTTCGAGGCCAGACATTGCGACGAAGCAAGTAGTATTCAAATCGAATCGAAGACAAATTGGTGCCAGTTCCCCGCCTGAAATAAGGATGATGAGGGTCACACGGCACCTGTGCACTGATATGGCGACCTTGCCGACGTCGGTTGTTTGGGACCACCTACAGTCGCAGGTGCTGCTGTGTTGAAAATTGCTGAACAGCCAAGGATGGTGCTTCTCGTCCTCCGTTCGAAAAGCTGAAATGAATTGCTCGTAATTCGAAGCATCTGCCGCGCTTCAGTGCAGGGAGAAAATTGATGGAAGAATGCAGCTAGGCACCTAATGTCTTGTGAGCAATCTACAAAAAGATTAGTTCCACTCCCGGCAGCAGTGCGAGAGAGCTACATGTAAGCACACGACTTGGAAGGTGAGTTGATCGCTCTCCGAAAATAAGCCAATCCGTAATTTAATTTGGTGCGGACTGTGACTGTGCCACTAAATTTTAGTGATAAAACCATAGCACGCATTCATTGTAATGCAATGTCGAAATATCCGCGTGCCGATCTGTTATAGGACTAGCTAGGATAGCCTATCGCTAAATCTGGTGTCTGTTTGGGATGCTTGAGGGGCGCGCTCTGCACTCGACGACACGTACCCATCGTAGTTCTCTCTGCGGAATTGAAAACAATTGTACTCACCAGTTTCCAAGAAGAGAATCTTTAGTAACTTTCATTGCACAGGCCCTGAACGGTGGCAATCCGGCATTTCTATTCTATCCCAACTTATAGTGGAACTAGCGGTCGCTCATATACGGTCGCACTCCAGCAACGCAGTTATCGCCCTCCTCTGCCGGCCAGGAGGTATACCAGAGATCGAGATTTGCACAAGACACTTCACCATCTCAACAGCTGGAGAAGTGTTCTAGGGTGTGGTTACCTGCTCATGTGATAATCGAGTCTCATTGCGTCTTCCGCGTTCATACGCACGAGCAACCTACAACTTTTACCATTAGGGCCCGCAACTTCTTCATGATCTCCATTTGTTCGAAACAGC
Source organism: Endocladia muricata (assembly GCA_032356245.1). NCBI lineage: Eukaryota > Rhodophyta > Florideophyceae > Gigartinales > Endocladiaceae > Endocladia > Endocladia muricata. The sequence continues at coordinate 2,308 of JAUKWC010043888.1, read as the reverse complement.
CTTAGTTCGGTCCTCCTCCCACCAGGTTTCCGACTTATAGCCCCTGTACATAAAAGATCCCTCTTTCCCACCCACACCCTCAATGTTAAGACCTTCGGTTAAAATATCACGTACCTTGCCTAGCGCAGGACGCTCGTCCATAGTTGTCAACCTTCTGTAATTTCCGCTCTCCGAGTCCAGAAGCACCTGATAAGTACCCGGATATACCTTGTACAGCGCGCCTGAGTAGTTCACAATATACGGAGGCCTTGTCAGCGACCTTGAATACGTCCTCGTCCGCAGGTAATAAACGGGCAGTACCATACTCAAAAATCGATAGTGTAAATCCTTCCGCGGGAAAGCCGGCAAACCCAAGTCTCCTCTAGACGTATCAAGCTTCAAGTTAAACAAAATCACAGGTCGTTCCCCCGCCTTCTCAACCAGTTTCTCCACATCCGGCAGCTCCTGACACGACGCGCCCAAAACCACAAACATATCGTCATCTTCCCTCACAGCCACATCAATCTTCGGCTTTGTCCACAACCGCTCGATGAGAGCACCCACACGCGCATCACGCAGCGACCCAAACCTGATATTTGGCACCGGCTCCTCCATCTCATTGTTCTGCTCCACAGCGCGGTCCTTCTCGATGAGGTCCGGAAACGCGACCACAACCCGCTTACCAGTACGAGCATATTTGCGCGCAAAGTCCACCGCAAGTCGCACGTTGGCGTCCGATACATCATACGCACCCACTGCAGAGCTCTCGAGCTGGGCTGTTGGCAGAGGGGGAAACTCAATCTCCAGTAGTCGATGGCCGTCGCTAAGCGCGGCGTCCGTGGCACTCTGTGCCTGACTGATTGCTTGGAAAAAGGTGGAAGGTGGGGGAACCGGGGAAGTGTCTCGCTTTTGCTCCGAGACATTGGCACTGTTTGTGGCAGCGCATGTAGGAACAACGCGGGTTGTTGCGAGTAGCCTATAGTTATAAGTAGCTGATTGTGAACTCGTCTGGACAAACGCTGAACAGCGTAATCGCAAAAATGGGGGTGCCGTGGATGGCGAGATGAAAGCCATCACTTGTTCAGAAGCAACAGAAAGCTCACGGAAACTCTTGAAAATAGCCTGGCACAGTTTCACTTGATAAACAGTCGAGGCACCGCACTAGCAACTCAACACACTGCACTCCCCCGGGCAGATGGTACTACCAAGCAACAGCTGTGGCGGCACGTTACTTAGTGTAGATGCCAGAAAGAAGCAGCGACTAAACTCGGCTTCCAGTCAGAAGAAAGGTGGAAATTCTGACTACGAACGTCCTAATTCCGGCTAGGTGAGAGTGGTTCCAAAAGTCGACGATGACGTGACCAATGTTGTTTTATGAAATTAGCCACTTCAGCAGTTTAGAAGTGTTATTCTGATCTCCTGCTTTCACGACAGATTGTGATGAAGAGAACAATGCACTCTCTCATAGTACTCGAATCCGCAGGTGTGTGGCGGAGGACATGTCCTTTACACGCACAAGTGTCATGACTTCAACCGTTCGACGGACTGTCAACGAAAAGGTACAGTGCTATCGAGCTCAACAGATGGGAGGAAAAGTATAGTAACTATTCACCTTTTATTTAGAATAGAATTAATAAAATTGAAATCACATTCAACCATATACTTCTGCATTGATGACCTTACAGTCTTCCAGCAGTCCTCCGAAATGTGAGTAAAGGTCCATGGGTATAATAAGCACGACAATTTGTTTGGTTTTACACAATTCTACCCAGTAGATCTAAAGGACGACATGGGGAAACAAAATACATGAAGGAACAAGCATATTGTGCTGTCCATAGACAAGATATATGGACTTGTCTCTTCATTGCCTAGAATGAGTCGACACGGGGAAATAAGGGGAAAATTTTAGATAGCACCGAAAGCAGGAAAAGATGGAGCCCACACAACATTATAGATGGAGTAAACTTTGCTTTGGTCTTAACATGCTCATTCAGTCCCGCTTACTGTAGTGCAATTGCACTGCTGACAGTGCGCTGCTACAAGGCGCTGTAAGCCACGCGCCACGCTACAGTACCCTCTTTACAGTACGCTGAGCAGGCCCACGTGTACGGCTGCCAGTGTGTATATTTTTGCGTATTTATTTAGCGCCACACTACCGCCGGCACACTAACCTATCAATTAGAGATTACTTCGGCGCTCACTAGTGTCTATTGGACATTGAGTTTTGCCTCATATGAGGCCAACTGACCACTGAAAAAGTATGTAAAATATATAATACGTATGGTGAATATGCTAGTTGTTGTACGTGTAATTTATCTCACCCCCTTCT
>JAUKWC010043877.1:0-11134 GCA_032356245.1 Endocladia muricata | reverse complement strand
TTGGGGTTAGATTTGGCATTGCTAAATCGTCGCTACTGTGAAATTCGACAAAATAAAGGAGATGAGAAAGCATCACCAGTTAACCGTCGTAATATGCTCGCCAAGGCAATTTCGGACGAAGGAAATCCTACATTAGAGACTTTCATAGATCTTCTTACAGCCTTAGACGGTCAACTTCTCATTGAGTGGAAAGACACCAGGATAGAAAGACTATCGTCAGACAATGAGAGCTATAAAGTTAGCTAGGCAATGTGGTTAACAAAAATTAATAATGCTTTTGAAAGCATATTATAAGGAGTTTTGTTTTTATTTTTAAGGCTTAAAAGTACTAATTAATCATAAACTCGAATAGCGATACTTTAAAATTCTATTATCTACGCTTGTCCGCTGCTCTAGACATAGAATAAGCGATTGTCGCTGCACCTGATGAGGCTAGCCCCGCCACCGCTGATACTGCCCCTACAGACTGGCTTTTATACGAAGAAGCTGCTGCTAGACCACCAGCGGTAACTACGGCAAATGATACAGCGGGGGCAAAAATACCCATGGTCATGAAAAATGTATCGTCAACTAGTCCTGTTCCAGTCGTGGATATCTGTATGGCAACAATACCGATAATTAGGACGTAAGCCATCTTTGCCAATCCGATCGTTAAAAACTCAATCAGAAAAAAATTAACCATCCGTTCTTTTCCTGGAATTATCGATACAGAGAAGAACATAGGAGCAAAAAGACCATTAAGAAACATGGCCATTTCTAGCGTTGAGATCCACATCCATTGGGTGAAGTACAAAAAACTTTTGCTCGGATTGACAAAACTGACAACCACATTTTTGAGATCCTGCAAACCAATCAAGCCACTATCCACTGCGATCGCCCCTGCTGATATAGGTGCTGTAGCAGGATGAAGAAAACCTAGACTTATTAAGGTATTTTTAGCTGCTACTATTGCGTTAGAGGTTACAGAACCATTTCCTGTTCTGATTTCTCTTTCTGCCACCTCGATTGCGTCCATAGCAGCAGAAATAGCATCTGAAACTGTTCCGTACGCCTTACAAAGAAAGCCAGAGCAAAGTGCTTCGTCTTCTGCCTTCGTTTTTTCCGTCTGAGCTAAATCTTTAACTTCTGTCAAGCAGTCGAGATAATCATAATTCCTTCTTTGCTCATTAGTAATCTGTGGAGCATTTGGGTCGGTCGGATCGGGACGAGTAAGGCTGGGGAGTGCAACCTCTGGAGGATTAATATTTTCACATTTTAAATAGGCATTAATAATCCTCTCCTTGGCATCTGCTGCAAGTAACTGATCTTGCACTGCTGCACGCATTGAGTAGTCTGCTATGGTTAAATTCATCACCCCATTTGACCACGAGTTAACCATACCCCGCATTCCCTGTGCCAATATTCGTGAGTAGCGCCCCTGATCGGAAATAAACAACAGAGCAATAACAATGGGCATAAAAAGCTTAACGAAAACATGAATCGACTGAGCCATAGTTGGACTTTCGACTAATGCTCGCCCATAAGAAAATAGCCAGAAAATTAGAGAGATCGCCAAAATAGTGCGCGTAGCCGAAGTAAATGCGTAAATAGAAAGGTTTTGTCCCTCGCCAATATTACCAGCAGTACCTGGCGGAGGTGGGGCAGGTAGGCTACCACCAGAAGTCGGGGGTAGAGAAGGAACTGGCAAAGGAGTTCCAGGCAAGTTGAAAGTACTATTTGTAGGAGGTGGAGTAGCAGAAAGCTCTGTCAGAGAAGGAGGATTAAATGTATTTTCCCAAAGATCATCCCACCAAGCTTCCGTAGCAGAAATCTTTTGAGCAGAAGTTGTTAAAATATCGTTTTGTGAATAAGCAGGAATAGCAAAAGAAAAATATAAAACAGCAGTTAATAGCACCAATATTATTCTAGATTTTATCTTCGCTAGCTTTCTTTTTTTTCTTTTTACCTTTAACATTAATCTATAATTTGGTTTTAAAAAATACTGCTATTAACCTTCAACTACATGCGATTGTAAATACAGGTAAAAGGATCTGCATCACTAACAAGCATATTGCTAGTTCCAACACTGACCAATTTCATAATATTATTTGGCATAATTCGCTTGCTTGAAACAATATTCGTATGATTAATTAGGTAGCGGTCATCTTTTTGTTCAATTTCATATTTGCCAGAATATGAAAAATTACCATAAATATCGCTTCTTTCAACTAGTAAGCTTTTATCTTTTCTGAGTAAAAGCTTTTCTGTATACATAGATTCAAGCGAGTAAGGATGAATACAAACTACAGTCCATTCACCAGAAAAAGTAAAATTATTAGTTAGAGACTGGGATGTCGCAACCATAAAAGGGCTATAGGCGACAGTTAATAAAATATTTTTAATCATGGAAAATAAAAGCTGAAAATAATCTGAAAAATATGATTCTCAAAAAGCAATTAATTTAGTTACATATACCAAGATATTTCTACTTATTATCAATTGGGTAAAGCTGAGAAAAAGAAAAACATATATCTTGTGAAGTTAAGCTCAAGATATATGTTTATTTTCAATTTAAGACACAATAACAGTTGTTTAATCCTATTCAATTGCAACTTATTATCATCTTCATCAAACACTCGCATTTCTTTTCATTAACTTCACCCAATTGACAGATATTAGCCATAAATTAGTTGATATCTACTAAGTACTTTTTCAAAAATACATAATTAGATTTTTTAAAAAACTTAATTTATAAACTGTATAAGTTCAAATCGCAATCTTGATTATAATTTTGAGCTTTTTATTACAATCGTTTAACAGCCTTAACCATGACAAGTTCTCCTAAGATAAATAATTCTTTATCGACTACTGTTGAAGATCCCTTAAAACAGAGTTCACGGTTTCGCTGGATGCCGATTGTAATTTGCAGCACGCTGTTATTAAACTGTTTTTTAACGTTTAAACTATTAGGTCTAAACAAATCGGCAGTCACCAGTAGACCATATATATATGTACAGAAAACAGATGGTACTGTTGACAAAGCTCAACCAGTTAATGAGCTATATCGCTCCGATGCGGTACTCAAAGCTTATGGTCAAGATTGGCTCAAACTAGCCTACACCTGGCGCAGTAGTAATCCTGATGTCTACGTCGTTGAAAGACAGGTTAAGTATCCTCTACCCCTTCATACAGCTTCCTTTGCTATTCGTCCTGGAAAGCGTGAAACCTATCTAGATTCAACCTATCTTAAGTATCAAGAACGATTTCCTCTTACCAACTACATATCAGGGCAGCACCAATCTAAAGTGCAGGTATTTGAGCAGCCTGTAGTAGCTCAGATAGAGCCTGGATTGTGGGATGTCACAGTAATTGCTACTAGAACCCACAGTAAGGGAAATTCGGTTCTGGCTCAGGAAACTTTCAACCATATACTTCGCATTAGAGCCATCGATCCTGGTAATCAGAGATTAACCACCAAGCAAGATTCCACCTTAGAAAAACTTTTAGACAAGATGCAAAACCAAGGATTGCAAATTGTTGATATTAGCCAGTATTAATTTAGTGATTTATTATGAGTAAATTTGATCCAAAATCAAACTCTAGTTTTGAGGAGATGAAATCTTTTTTAATTGACAATGAAGAGTCAGTTGAGGAAGTGATGGAAATTCCTTTCAATATTGAGGAGTTACAGTCAGTCCCCTACTACAAACGCCCCTTGATACAAATGGCAGCAGTCTTGGGAGTCGGTTTGCCTCTGGTTTGGCTAGTTACATTAGCTTTCGGAGGAGGTGAGCGCCCTATAGCTCAAGCAAATCCAGCCTCAATTGACTCGGAAAAAGCTCAGATGATATCTGCTTTGGATGCAGAACGAGAGAAAAACCGTCAGCTAGAGTTGAAGAATGCTATGTACGAGCAGAGTATTCACGCTGTTGAACCAAAACCAGAAGCCAAACCAAAACCAGAAGCTAAAGCCACACCAAAAACAACCGTAGCGACCAAACAGACTCCTGCACCACAACCAAAACCGACTGTGGCACGTAGAAATCCCCAGCCCGTATACCACCCCCCCGTTGTCCGCTCTGCACCACAGGTTAGACCTACCCCTGTTGCTAAACCGACTGTAGCCGTAGCACCACAGCGATCGCCAGATCCAATGGAGCAATGGTTAGCTATGGCGGATCAGGGTCATTACTTTACAGGCCATACTTCAGAGCAGAAATCATCTCAGCTAGTATCGCAAGAAACTACAGCCATTCGCGAACCACTAACATCTAATATTTCAAAACCTCCCCTGCTAGAAGATGACAAAGTAAGAGCAGCACTTCAACAAACAGATTTGCTGACGAGGGGGGAATTGACCGCCAGACTCGATACTTCCAAGTTACCCCAAAGAAGAATAGTCAAGCAAAAACCTGTTTCCAAGAAAAACTCTACTCCCAAATCCACGGCGATTTCTCGGAGTAACAATAATATTATCGATATCGGCTCTTCGGCTAAAGCAACTCTAGAAAGTGCCGTAGTCTGGAGCGCAGGGGGCAGTAATTCTGATGATAGAAAATACCTACTTCGCTTAAAAGAAGACTTCGAGAACTTTAACGGAGACGCTGTATTGCCAAAAGGTACACGTCTAATCGGTCAGGTCAAAGGATATTCTAACTCTGGGCTGATCAACATGGAAGTAACCCAAATATTGCACCAGGGTCAAAGAATTAACGTTCTTGCTGGGGCCTTAGTAATTGAAGGTAAGAAAGGTTCTCCTCTAAAAGCAGATCTAAAGCAAAAAGGTGATTCCGACTTCTGGGCAGATGTCGCCTCTACCGTCGCACCAGGGGTTGAGCGCGCCTTAGATAGCGCGAGCGACACTTTAATTGTGCAAAAAGGTTCGGTATTTCGTGGCAATAATCGAGATCCTCTAGCTAATGGAATATCTGGAGTCGCCGATGGTGTAAATCAAACTCTTAACCGTCGATTAAACAACCAAAGAGAAACAATTGTTTCTTATTTCCAGCTTGATGCTGATCAGACTGTTTACCTTAAAGCTTACGAAGATATCACTTTCTAATCATGAATTACAACCCTGAACCTAACCAACAACTTCTACATGACCCCTTAGTGCTGGAACGGATGATGATGCTTCATCTTGAGCTGCAAAATAGATCAGATGCTACATTATTACATCAAGAAACTGAAGGTCATAACAACTTAACTTCACCTACTCAAAAATCTAAGACTAAACTCAATCCGCTTTCGATTTATGCGATCGCGACTACGCTACTTCTAGCTCTATCTTTCAATCACGCTCAAGCCAATAATACAGTGGCTGGTGTAGATCGAGATATTGACAGTGATCGCCTTCAGCGGGTAGAGCAGGAATTAGCTGAATCTCAGAGTAGAATGCGTGACTTGGAACTACAAATTACCAAATCATCTCAGCCATTGGCAGTTACATCAACTCAAGCTTTGCCCTTGGTACAGTCTGTGACAAATTCTCAGACAGCAACTACAACGCCAATTTCTGTTAATTCAATAGCCGAATCCCAACAGCAACTTTTACCCGTTCCCCTCCCACCACCACCACCAATCTTTCTTAATAATGTGCCTTCTTCGATAGCCCCTACGAATGCTATCAAACTACAACAACCCCCCAAGCCTGCTGTATCAAATTTTCAATCTATTAAACCAACGCCAAAGCCCGTATCTAAGGCTGAGAATAATCCAGCGTCTCTTGTCCCTGTACAACAATGGTTAGGTCAGACTGACGTAGTATATTACAGTTCCAACTTTGAGCGAGACGAAGAAGAAACAAAAGTAGTTGAAGTATCATCTCTTACTCAAACACCAATTACGTCTGACTTATCTGTCAAACCAGTTGATGTAGTCAATCTAGACGATTTGGCTCAATTAGAAATCAATCAATCTACAACAGAAGAAGCATCTGTATTACTCAACAACAGTTTTGTTGTCGAACACCTAGAACAACAACAGGATGATATCCAGAATTTAGAGGTGCAAGCAAAATCAGACTCCATTGATTTAGCTGACTTTAATCTCCTAGCCAAGCTAGAAGAGGATTCGACCACAAAATCAGACTCTCTGTTAAGCGATGAAGATCTGAGTCGTTATCTCAGTTCAGCACCTTTGCTTGACGACAACGTACTACGTCAGAGACTGGGTAGAACATCTACCATCGCTCAAAATACAGAGTCGCAGCAACAGGACAATGTTCCTAAAAAGATCGATTTAATCAATCTTAATCTTCTAGCCAAGCTTGAAGAGGATTCGATCACAAAATCAGACTCTCTGTTAAGTGATGAAGATCTGAGTCGTTATCTCAGTTCAGCACCTTTGCTTGACGACAACGTATTACGTCACAGACTGGGTAGAACATCTATAGCCGAACTCGATCTACGATTCGATTCCGCTCCTCAAGAAATCAAACTTACTCAAGTTCCGTCGGTAAAGTCTTCTCAAACATCTTTATCTAGCAAAAAAATTAACGTAATCAACCTCAGCTTACTCGACAATCTTAATGATGATACCTCCGCAGTAATTCATGAGACTAATCTCGAAGAGCATTTGATTGTTACTCGGTCGAGCAAATAAAACTCAGTATTGAAAATAATAAATTTATCATTATGTTTTCTTTTTCATTATCAAAAAAAATATCTTTTTTCCTGACTTTTGTCGGCATACTGCTAGGTTCAGCTACAGCAGTTAAGGCAGAAACTCTCAAGGTAGACCGCGAGTTCGCTCTCGAACGCTTAATTAAGGTAGACGTTACTCAAATGGGCATGGTAATTGACTTTGGCAGCACTATTTCCTCAATCAATCTCTCTCATATGGGTCAAATTGTGTTTCAGGGGTTTGATGGGGTTCTCTGTAAGTCCTCTAGGGGTTGTCCAGAAAACTCAGCCCCGACAATGCTGCTCGTAAAAAAAGTTCCCGACATCAAGTTTAAAAATCAGCTTCCCAGCGTAGATGGAACATCAATGCTATTCGTCAATACCACTTCGGGGGTATATCGCCTTGAATTTAATCCAGTTAGTAAAAAACCCAAATATACCAAGATCGAGATCAAACATAACCCTTTACCTCCTCTCTTTAGCGCAAAAGGCTAACTGCAAAGACTATGAGCAATACATCGTCACTTCAGCCACAATCGAATCCTTTAGATCCACTAATCGCACCACTACTGACACCAACAGGGATTGGCTTTGCAGTTCTTTTTATCTTCTTGCTAGTTGCCAGAAATTTTCAGGGTAAGAAAACTGTTTTGTCAGACGGTAGGTTAGCTACCCCTAGAGAAATTGCTCAAGGAGAAAAGCTGGGCAGACGGCAAATCTCCCAGCAGATACCTAATAAAGCAGCACTGAAACTAGACCGTTTAATCTTGCCCGATTTACAGCCTGCGATCGCCACAATCGGTCGTTCTAGAGGAGGGAAAACTCGTTCGGTAGTTGATCCTGGAATCAAAAATGCCATCGAGCAGGGTTGGACAAACTTGGTGCTAGATGTGAAGGGCAACCTGATGCGTAAACATGCTGCTTTTGCCTATGCCAATGGCTATGATGTTTACTGCTATGCGCCAGGATTCCCTTACTCAGATGGCTTGAATTTTCTAGAATTCATGGAATCTAAATCCGATGCCAAAAAAGCAGAGGAAATAGCCACAATATTAGAAGCTAACTTTGGTGAACCAGGAGCCAAAAAAGATAACTTCTTCAGCCCCCAAGGGGTTGCCCTACTAAAGCTGGTATTCATGTTAGCTAAATCGTCTCCTTTTCCCGATTTACTATCAGCCTGGAAATTCCTATCTTTACCAGACTTGGCAGGTCGTTTAGATGCTGCTCACGAGTTCGACCAGTTTAGTGGAGCAGAAGGTATCGGTAGCTGGATTGGTGAAGCATCTGTTGCCCTACGCTCCGTCGCCCATGCAGAGGAAACTAGCGTCGGTATTGTTGGTAGCGCTGTAACTAACTTTCAGCGCATCATGGATCGCTCTATCATGCCTTGTCTAACTAATCATACAATTCCTCTAGATCTACCTGGAAAACAGATTATCTTTTTTCAGATCGATGAACAGAACGAAGCTGCCACTGCACCTTTAGTCGCAACGGCTCTTTCCATGCTGGTTAAGCGTAACCTCAATGCCAGCGTTCAGCGAGAAACAACTCTGGGACTATGGCTTGATGAGTTCGATTCTATTTCCCTACCCGATATTAAAAACTGGATTAATCGCTTCGCTGAATATGGCATGGTAGCCACTCTTGGCTATCAGTCTGATTCCCAGGTCAAGCTCCGCTATAGTCGCGATTATGCCGATGCAATCCTCAGTAGCTGCGGTACAAAGATTCTGTTCAATACAGGACATGCTGATACAGCAGAGAAATTATCTCAGTTAATTGGTAAGCAAGAAATATCCTATCAATCTGAGTCTCGTAGCTATGGGGATAGGAATACTCGTAATGTCAGTGAACAGAAAACCACAACGCCTATTATTGAAGGTTCTGCCATTAATCGATTTGCTACGGGAGAATGCGTTATTCTGTCTCCTGGTTATCAGTTCCGTCCACGGCAACTAAAAATCAAAATCGATAAGAAGAACGACCGCCTGTGGGACAAATCTGCTGCTATTTGGGATGACAAGATTTTGCTTCATCGTATTGAGCAAACTCGTTCTCGTGAGGCTGATTTAGAAACCTGCCTTATTGATCGTGAGGTGATTGCCGAAAGCACCCTACCTACTGCGACTGAACTTAAAGCCATTAAAGGAACAGTTGAATTAACCAAATAATCAAAACTAGATTCACACCAACAAAGTTATGTCAGGAATTGAACAAGACCAAGAAAAACTAATCAATACTTCAGCTCAAATCGCTAATAATGCTATCACCACCGCAGCTAATTTAATCTCTCTGAAAAAACCGCAAACTAAAGTAGAAATTAGAACTGCTCAAGACCAAGTAAAACAAGCTCAAGGTCTGATTCAACAAGGTGCTAGCTCAGAAAAGATCAGACAGTCGATTGCCAATAGTTCAACAGTTAAGCGTTTGAGTCAGGTAGGGGGTAATGTGCAGAAATATACCGACTTGATTATTAAAAAAGCTCGTATCAACAGCGCTTTACAAAATAATCAACAACAAAATGTTGAGATTACCAAGAAAATAGGCAAGACACGCTAATTCTTACTGTTTATTAATTGTTTACAGATATTATTATGAATACACCAATTTCGCCAGATACTAATACAAACGAAAGCCCAAATTACGATAATCTCAGTTTAAAGGAACTTAAAGAAATCGTTAAAGAACGTCAGCTTGTACCCGAAGGTAACAAAACTAAGAAAGATACCTGGATATCGGCTTTAACAGCAGATGACCGCACGTCGGCTGACAAATTAGCAGAACCTGACACGATTCAATCGATAGGCGCAGCTAACATTGCGGAATCACCAGGCGAAGACCTTAATTCTAGCCGCTTGAGTTCAGTTCAAACTAATCAATCCGCAGGGGAATCAAGGATTGTCAAAGCAGCACCTGAAGATTTGACTTTTGAACCCGTAATTGAAGCTGAGATTATTGAACCCACATCTGAATCGGGAATCGTTAAAGCTACATCTGAAGAATTAACTTTTGAATCTATATCTGAATCAGGAATTGTTAAAGCTACATCTGAAGAATTAACTTTTGAATCTACATCTGAATCAGGAATTGTTAAATCTGCATCTGAAGAATTGACTGAATCCGAGCAACCTAAGCTGGAGAATTCAACTGTTGAGTCTACTCAATATAACGTAGATATAAATTTACTAAAATCTCGAACTGAGCAACCTAAGTTAGGGAATTCAACTGTCGAGCCTACTCAAAATAATGTAGATTTACCTCAACCTTCAACAAATCAACTTGAATCAGAGAATTCAACTGTTGAGTCTACTCAAAATAATGTAGATTTACCTCAACCTTCAACAAATCAACTTGAATCAGAGAATTTAGCTGTTGAGTCTACTCAAAAGGATTTAGATAAATCTACATCTCCAACAAATCAACCTGAATCAGAAAATTTGACTTTTGAGCCAAAAGGGTCGAAAGAAGCAGAGAACTATATTCTCGAAAATATTGTTACGGCTCTCGACCAAAGGAGAATCGACGTAGACCGTTTACAGATTAATTTTGATGGTCAGAATATCTTTAAGATGAATAAGGGAGATATTGCCAATTCGACAGTTACTGATCGCCAAACAGAGTTGATGAAGCAGGCTCTAAATGACCCAGCTTCTTTCAAAGGCTCGATCAAGATTACTAATGGCAGCCAAGTTCTGCTGCATGTTAAGGATGGACAAGTTTTACGGGATAGTCTAAATCTTACTAAACCTTCTACGAAGGTAGAAATCAATTCTGCTCCTGCTGACTTGTACGACAAGTATTCTCAAAGCGTTCATAGCAAGGGATTAAAAGCGACTAAGGATGTAGCGGTTAACGCTTTGGCTGATGGAGTAGAACCAGAACAAGTTAAGCAAATCATCAAAAGCAAAGATTCAGGTTATCAACGCTTGTCGGCTTCTGCTGGGAGAGATTCTGCTGAGAAAAGCTTAGACAAAATTGTCGCCTCTGCATCAGCAGAAGTACGAACTCGTGGTCAGGCACAAAAGCCTGAATCTAAAAAACAGGTGTCATTATCAAGATCCTGATTTAACTGAACTATCTCAACGCCTTTTTTGATGCCACTGTACATTGATCTAAGGCGTTCAAGCAGCCGAAAATTTGATTTTTTTGCGTCGTGAGACTGTAAAAAAATCAAATAGCGTAGCGATTTCAAGGCTGCCCCCCAGGATCACTTAGCTCTTGATAATAGGCGTTGAAACAGCAATCGATGCTGCTGTCGCAACGCCTAGTCAGACAGGTGATTTTAAGAGTTTTGAGAAGCTGGAACGTAAGCCGTTTTTTACATTACTTGGGGTAGATCTAGCGAAGCTGTCATAGCGGGCAATCTAGCTCAAAACGCTTATCCTGAAAGGGTTTCAAATGGGCATATGACAACGATTCGTGAATCAAGGGGTCATGTGACACTCCCCGCCCTCTGCTAACGCTAAAGGGCGAGGCTTCTCCAAGTGTTAAACTAGTACAGAGTCGTACAGGTTTAGCCTTGTAGGGCAGGT
>JAUKWC010043866.1:0-11141 GCA_032356245.1 Endocladia muricata | reverse complement strand
CGCCACCCGGAACCCCCACTAAAGGATTGAAAATCCCCGTGTCGGCAGTTCGATTCTGTCCCCGGCCACCATTTGAATCAGTGAGTTAGCCTGGTTTTCCTCTTCGCGTGTTTTCCGTCCGCGTGAGTCGAACAACATCGGTCGTGCTTTCAGCGGCGCAGGCGCTTCAATCCAGCGGGTAGTCCGTCAGCGCCCCATGCGGTCCATGCCCACCACGTACGGTGGCTCGGTAGCCATCGCGTGCTGCACGAGCTTGGCTGCATGGCGCACGAACATCGTCGCCATCTGATCCCCGGTCGCGTTCTTCGCGCGCAACACCACGACGCGCGCGCCGTGCTCGCGCACCGCCGCCAGCTCGGCGCTGCGGTAGCGGATGTTCTTGTCCTTGGTCAGCGCAATCCATCGCTTCCGCGCGACAAGCTCAATCCAGTCCTCGTCCGGCGCATCGATCGGCAAGTGATCGTCGTGGATCTCAATGACGTGCCCGTCCGCCCGAAGCGCGTCGGCGATCCGGTGTCTGCCGAAGTTCCGGTCCAGGTAGAAAACCGGCGGGTCAGGCAGCGCGTCCGAGTTCGCAGCGGACCGCTTCCTCGATTTCGCTCTCCTTGCGCTCATAGTCCTTGGCCAGATCCTCGACGGACTCGCCCGCCTTGTAGCGCTCTGCGATCAGTTCGGTGGCGAGCCCGGTCCCGGCCAGAACTGGCCGCCCGCCCGACAGCGTCGGGTCGATGACGACCATGCTGGGCGCGTCGGCGATGGAGCTTCGCGTGTAGGGATAGAGCTTGATGGGGATACCCTGGGCATCGCGCTCGATGCGCCGAAGGGCACCGCTGAGCATCTCACGCATGGCGAACTGCCCGTCGCGGTTGATGTTGACCAGCTGCCCGAAACGCTCGGTGAACAGGTCCAGCCCGTCCGTCTCGAGCTGGTGCGAGATCAGTGGGTGGCGCCGATCACGGGCGTTGCTCGTCTGCTGGCGCAGCCAATCGATGGCCTCGCGCACCTTCGGCATGCTGACCCGATGTTCCCGGCGGATCGAGGCGAGCACGTGCAGCTCGACCAGGTTGATGAACGAGAGCAGGACGGGATCCTGAGTCGGCACGTCGATCAGCGGTCGCCACGCGTCCCGGCCGACCGCCCAGTAGCGAACGGTCGCCGCAGGCACGAGCAGGTAGTGAGCCGCCTGGCGCACGGTATACGCGGGCAGCTCACGTCGGTCGGGTCTGTTCGCGATCGAATTCACGGTGGGAGTCTCTAGCCGATCGGCCGAGTGGACCGTGGGAGCCTAGCAAATGCGTTGGACCGCGCGGTGGCTGGCGAGTCGGCTGAACCAATCTGGCACTCTGTGCGCCGATATGGGCCGGTTGAAGAAGCCTCGTCACGATCGCGTTCGGAAAAGTTGACCCATGACGAGATCGACGGAGGCCCAAGTTCCTCGATAGGCTGCAAGCGACCCTCTGGAGCCGAGCGCACTACCCCATAACGAGAGCGGTCGACTTGGCAAGGCATCAGCGCTTCGGCAGCAACGGTGTGCTCGCCGCGCGTTCCACCTGCGTATCGAGCGAGACGCGCGCGCCATCTTCACGCCCCGCCGCGACGGCATCGGCATGACAGGCGCCGCGCGTGCGCGGGCTTGACCACGTGAGACCCTGGCCGCATTCCCGATCCACGATCTCGCGCTTGCGCAACGTAAGGGCGGTGCCGGAGCTGGAGGCCGTTCGCTCCGAGCGCTCGCGCTCCTCGACGATGGCCTCGATCCGCACGCCCACCTCGAACGCGAAGCCCTGGCGGTAGTCGTAGGCGGCGCGACGTCCGGGCGGGAAGTCACCGGCTCGCCGCCGCGCCCCGAGCGCACGCTCCGTCGCATCGACGAGATAGTCGAGCGTGAGCTTCGCGACCCGCACATCGATCTCGAATCCGCGGAACTCGGGGCACGCGTCGTAGCCGAGCACGAACAGCACGTCGTGCAGCTTGCCCACGGCCATGGCGAGGTCCTGGACGTGCATCGGCACGCGCTTCGTCCGCCAGGCCGTGTCCGCCGTCAGGTCGGACGTTTCAAGGTCGGCCTCGGTGATGCCGAAGCGTGCCATCAGCGACTGGCAGCGGCGCAGCGCGATCTCCGCCTCGTGCGGCGAGGCCTCGGTCTGCTGCGCCATCGCGTACAGCTTGCGGATGCGTTCCAGCAACCGCTTGCGCGATCCGGGCTCGATCGCCGGGGCGGGTGCAGGCTCGGCGTCGACGCGTTCGTCCGCCTGGTGATCAGCGTACCCGTTCGAGTGTTCAGGGATCTCGAGTCCGAGCAGCGCGCCGGCCTGGCGGAACATCGGTATCGCCCACGCGGTGACGCCCGCGCACAGCAAGGACTCCTCGCGCAGGCCCTCCAGATCGATGATGCGATCGGCGTCCATCGGCAGCACGCCCGCCGCGAACACCCGACCGTTCGGTACGGGCAGTACCTCTGCGAGCAGGTGCTGGCCGGGGACAAGCATCGTGCTGGCCGAGAACTCGTGCACCCGTTGCACGCCGTCGTCGGTGGCAACGTTCCGTACGCTGATCGAGCGCCCCGGGTCGATGGACACGATCTCGAACAGCCCGGTCGTAGCCTCGGTCAGTGCTCGCAGGTAGGCGCGACCCGCCGGCGCCAATCGTCGACCGCGCGCGGCCAGGAACGCCTGCATCGGCGTGCCGGCCGCGCGTGTCCACGGCAGGCGCATGGCCCGCTCGTAGGCGAGCCCGCGCAACATGCCGACCACGGGCTCGAGCGTGAACAGCGAGCGGATCTCGGCTTCGCCCCAGCCAAGGGCGGCCGCGGCGGGCAGTATCAGCGGCTGGAGCGCTGCGTGATACTGATCCGGCCCGTCCGCGTGACCGTCGAGCCAGACGGCCAGCTCGCGCCGGGTCTTGTCGATGTCCGACAGCTGCTTGCGGGACTTCATGCACGGGCTTCCTGGCGGTGGGCGGCGAGCTTCTCCGATCGGATCGAGTATTGCCGGTTTCGATCGCTCAGAACAGCGAACCCCCGCCGTCTTCGCGCCATCCCAGCGCGTGATAGCCCACCGCCCGTTTGCGTGCCATCGACATCAGGATCGGGTGGCCCGTGTCGCGCACGTCCATCACGCGCGCGTTCTCCTTGCCGGGCGCCGGGCGGGACAGGCGGCCGACGTACTGGGCGAGCGTGCCGCGCCAGGCGAACGGCATCGCGAAGACCAGTGCATCGAGCGCCGGATGATCGAACCCCTCGCCGACCAGTCGACCGGTAGCGACCACGCAACGTGGCTCGTCGGGGCCGAGAGCGTCCAGTGCCGCGAACGCCTCGCGCCTCGCCTTTCTCGACAGCTGGCCGTGCAGGACGATCGGCAGCGGTGCGGTCTCGTCGGCCGCGATGGCCAGTGCCGCGACCAGCGCGTCCACATGGGCACGGCGCTCGGTCAACACGAGCACCTTGCGCCCGGTGCGCAACGCCTGCGCGACCGTATCCGCGACGAACGCCGTCCGCTCGGTATCCTCGGCCACCGCGGAGAGCAGCGTCTGCACTGGAGCGTTCTCCGCCACGTCCGGGATCCGCGTCCAGTCGAGCATCTCGACCGAGCGGTCCACCGGTGCCTCGGCCGGTACCTTTGCCCGGTGACGGATCGGGCCGCAGAGCAGGTAGACGAGCGGTTCGAGTCCGTCACGACGCTCCGGCGTGGCCGACAATCCCAGCACGTATCGGGCGCGCGTCATGCCGAGCACGTGCGTGCACGAGACCGAGCCCGCATGGTGGCATTCGTCGACGATCACCTGCCCGTAGTCGTGCAGCAACTCAGCCAGCGCCTCGTCGTCGAGCCGTGCGAGTGTCTGGACGCTGGCGACGTCGATCTCGCCAGTCCGGATATGTTTGCCGGGACCGCCGATCCGACCGATCGTCTTCACAGGGCGGCCCAGAAAGTTCGCTAGGCTCCTGCGCCACTGCGCGAGCAGCGCCGTGGTGTGCACGATCACCAGCGTCGAACGGGCACGCTCAGCGATCACCCACGCAGCCGTCACCGTCTTGCCGAAGCCCGGCGGGGCGTGCAGCACACCGGTGTCGTGCGCCAGGAGGTCGCGGGCCGCAGCTTTCTGGTCCGTGCGCAACGTGCCCGTGAAGCGAATATCGAGCAACTGTCCGAATTCGCGCTCGTCGGTGAGTTCGACCGATGTTCCAGCCCCTTCGAGCAACGACATGAGCGCGTCGACGCACCCGCGCGGTACTCGAACATGTTTCGGTAGCGCCTCGGCCTTCTCGACAAATCGGGGCGTGTTCCAGGTCGAGCGATTCGCGCGCGTCAGTTCGAACCAGTGCGGATTGGCGAAGGCGGCGAGCCTGGCAATGGCGTACACCGCAGGCTGAGGCAGGGCGGTGCGCTCGACATAGGCGCCGTCGGCCATCGTGACCCGGACCGATGGCGGCATGTCGTCGATCGGGATCGATGCGGTGGATCGGCGTGCGGTGCGGCCCTTCAACGGCGAATTCCACGGTGAATCCTCGGCCGCCGGGTCGCGAAGGATGGCTGCGAGTGCCGGATGACCCTCCTCGACACGGTCCGTCAGACCCACGAGTGCGTCCGCACGAATCGCTGGTGTGTCAGCGAGTGCCGTCCACGGGTCCGCAAGCGGCTCCAGCGCGTCGTCGACGAAGACGCTCGCCCCGCGTGTCCTGGGTTCCTGCTGCAGCGGTAGCGCGACGAGCGAGCCGAAACCCGCACCCGACAGGACATCCTGCCCCGGGATCAGTCGATCGTGGCTCGCGAGCGACAGCAGCCGCTCTTCCCGGCACGTGAGCTCGATCAGTGCCGTCGCGAGACGCCGCGCATGGGCGGCCGGGACCGGCGCATCGAAGAAGAACCACACGTGCGCACCGTCACCGGAACGCGAAATCTCTGCCAGGGCAGGTACGTCCAGACGGCGGCACGTGCGCAGCAACGCCGTCGCGTCATCGCGCCAGTCGTCATGGTCGAAGTCAGCGACGACGAAGCGGCAGCGGCTTGCCGCATCGAGTGCATAGCGGCCGACAGTCCTCGCGCCCGTGAGGTGTTCTCGAATCACCGCATCGCTCACCGGCACGAAGTCCCGGTGCCGACATTCGTGGCACTTCACCCGTGGCTTGTCGCAGATGCCCGCACGCCATTCGTTGGCACAGGCGGGGGCGTAGCCGGCGCGGGTGCCGTCGCGGTTCTCCCAGCGTTGGGCGAACAGGTCGTCGCGGCCTGCAAAGCGAGTGCGGAACAGGGTGATCTTGTCGGCGGGGGAGAGTGGGGTGGGCGGAGGCATTTCGATTGCCGCTTGCGCGGTCCGCAGCTCGCGACCGGAGAACTTCTCGAGATTGCCGTCGCCGTCACCGTCCGGCGGTGTCGCGGAGGTGACATCGATCGAAGGTGCGCGGGTGTCGCGCAGATGCCGGAGTTCGGCGTGCAGCGCCGCTCGCTCGGTGTCGAGAATGGCGAGACGCGCTTCGATACGGCCGATCCGATCGGTGTTCACGGCATGCTTCTCGCGCTGTGGGCATCGAACAGTGCCATGCGGTGACGGTGCATCGAACTGCACCTCTTCCTTCCCGCGAGTAGCGAGGCGATCGCCAGGGTACCGGGCAGCTTGATCTCGGTGAGACTCGGCCGGCGCTCGTCGATGTACGCCAGCCGTGAGAGGTACCATCGGAAGGCGAGGAACTGGCCGGTGGCGCATGTCACGTGGCCTTCGCGGAAGCGCAAGGTCGTGCTCACCAGCGGGTCAGGCACCAGAAGACGCACGAATGCGACGAGGCCCCGTTCGAGCGGGCAACTGCGATCGACGCCTGACACCAAGACAGAAAGATGGACATACAACATTCGAAAGTGAAATCGGACCCGGCCATTCTCGCCGGCAAGCCTGTACTCGAGGGCACGCCGGCGGGTGTCCGTAGAGCTGATACTCGAGAAGCTGGCCGCCGGGGAGTCTGAGCAGCAGATCCTCGAAGCGCATCCTCGTCTGGCGGAGGACGCGGTCCGCGTCGCGCTCGCCTTCGCGGCCCGTGCCCTGCGAGCAGACGTCATCTATCCGAACGAAGCCGCCTGAGCGGTGAAGCTGGTCGCCGACGAGAGCGTGGATCAGCAGGTCGTCGAGGCGCTGCGGTCGAACGGTCACACCGTGCAGGCGATCGTGGAGAGAAGCCCCGGTGTCGGCATTCGTGACACTCGACCCGCGGCTTCTCGCAGATGCCTCAGTTCGGTGTACGAAGATTCATCGGGACATTCAACCCTGGGACATACGGCTGCAACGCTCGCTATCGAGAATCGGATCCTCCATTTCTCACCCGATCCACAAGGTCGACTTCCGGTACACCCTCTGACGGTTGCGGCACTACCAGTACACCACGCGGATTCTCCAGCACCCACCGTTGACGCACTCGCCGAAGCTCGCCCTCCACAATGACATCGCTACGCTGCCGGTAGGCCTCGACGAAGACATCGTGATCCGACACGCTCGGTTCCACTGTCACCGAAGCTGACATGCCGTCAACCGTTGCCTTGAGCGTCACCTGTCGCGGAGCAGCTTCGGTCCCCTGTGCCAGCCTCACGACAACGCCTTGAAGACGCTCATCAGCTCGGGATTCGCGATCCCGAAGCACGGTCGCCGCTTCCTGCAAGGTAGCCGCCTCGGCCCTGGTGAATTCGACTCGCGACAGCGAGGCATGCGCAGCATCGACCGGACGCGTCAACGCCCAGGACAGCGAGACGCCGATACCGTCACCCGCGATGGCGAGCCTCGCCGCCGCCTCGCACAGGTTGGCGCTGACGCCGAGTGACACGCGTTCGCGAAAGGCCTCGATCTTCGCACCCCGGTCCACAGCGACCAGAGCCCCCTTCAACGCGTGTAGCGATTCGACCAGCGTGCAGGTCACCCTGCGCGGGAATGGCGTCGGCGTCTCATCAGGTCCGAGTCCGTCCAGCAGGTCGGGTCCCCGCGGCGACAGGCTTCTCGGCACCGGGGAACGCAGGGTCACGATGAAGCTGCCCCGTTCGGTCTGGCCGAGTTGCACGTTCTCCAGGTAGTCCATGGCCTCCTTGACGGCACCGGTGCGGAACGTCGCCGCGGAGCGGACCGATGCGCAGGCGGCAGCCAGGAGCAGATCCCGCGATTCGGACACCAGAGCGACGCCCCGGTCCAACGAGATGGAGCCATCGTCCTCGGCTTCCGGTGCACGTACCCGGATCAGGTCCGCCGCCGCACCGGTCAGGTCCCGGTAGACCCGTAGCGAGTCGCGATCCTCGGCCTTTGCGAGAATGCCGACGATCTCGGAGATGCGCCTCGGGTAGTCACGCAGGGCCGTCGAGGTGGGCGCCACGATCTCCGGTGCATCATCCCGGGCGTAGACATCCCCATGGTCCCCGTACGGCTCGACGTGGTACCAGCCATGCGCATCGAGATAGGCACGCACGGCACCGGGCTCGATGGCCGAGAGCGCGTCGGAATCGGTGATGTCGACCTTCACGTGCTGCCCCTCCTCGCTTGTTCCATCAGTCCGCGCAACGCCTCCGGTGCGAACTGCTGATCGTGCTTGAGCCGGACGGTGTGCGTCTGCTGTGCCACATCCGGTTGACCGAGTAGCGAGACCCACCAGGCGCACCGACGCAGCACGAGCTTCTCGGTACCGTACGTTGCCCAATCCCCTTCACCCGTCGGCATCTCCAACACCACGAGGACCGCCGGTACTGTCCTGGGCAGCCTGAGGTCATCGTAATTCTTGTGCGTCAATCGGAACGGCGCCTCGCCGTCCGACCAGGGCAGAACGCCGGTCGCCTTCAGCTGGACGCCCAGCTTCGGACGCATGCTTCCACCCGCGTTGATCTCCAGGTCGATGCTGTCCCGATCCGACGACGGTTCGGTGGCAACGTACCCGACCGAGGCCGCGACCGCCTGCACGTAGGCTACCGACAGCCGCGATTTCCGATCGTTCGGCCCGAGCAGCGCGTCCCCATGCGGATCCATGTGTTGCCGGGTACTCCAGAGAGGTGGGTTCGCGGAGTCTGAACGAACGAGCAACCCCGTGGCACGGTTCGGAAGCCGGTACTGGATGCAAGAGCAGTCTCACGGTGAGGGGCGTGGGATTGCGCCGGCTTCGGCATGCCTTCGCGCGCTCTTACTTTCCGCTCGTCCCGGTGCGCGCCACCGGCTTTGTGCCCGTGCCCGCCTTGATGGCTGCAAGCCTCGCCTCGTGCTTCTTGGCAATCTCGACCCTCTTGCGCGCGTGCCATTCCTCGCTCGCTTCTCGCATCCGCTCGCTGGCGCCGTACATCGCCTCCGCGCCCTCATCGACCAGGTCACAGCCCTTCAGGATGACGCGTCCGGTCGTCTGCCGCACGCCCGCCGTCTTGCGCCAGCCCCCTGCCACGGTCTGCCCGATGGTGACGAGCACCCAGAGAGCAGCCAGTACCGCTATCACGATGACGACGGATTCCATGCAGACGAACTCCGTGTCTCGCGTTCCCGAGGTGGGAACCCGTCAGGTACGGGGTAGCGGCGCGGCGAGCGTTGCACTTGCACGTCCGCACTCGAAGGGACGGGACCTCGCTCCGACTGACTCCAGCGGACCCGGTGCGTCGAGGTGGGCCTGGACTACCGCCAGCACCTGGAGAGCTGCCGCCGGGACATCTGCAGCGCCTCTGCCCTGCCGCAGCCGTCGGCCCGTCCCTTCGACCGTGCGCTCATGTCGTCGCGCCCTTGCCGACCAGGCTGCGACGGGTGCCGACGATCGGTTGCAGGTCGCGCCTCCAGCCCTTGACCAAGGGCGGCGCTTCGTCGAGCAGTCGTGCGTGCTCGTCGACGGTCAGGCCCTGCACGTGCCCGCGGTTGCCGGTCCAGCGCTCGACGGCGTCGGCGAGCTCGTCCACCAGAGTGTCCAACTCGCCATTCTTGACGATGACCACCAGGTCGACATCGCTGTCCGACCCACCATCCCGTCGGGCGGCCGAACCGCAGAGGCCAGCGGCCACGACCGGCTCGTCACGCCGTTCCAACCATGAACGGATGCGCTCGACGAGTGCGCCGTGAAGACCCGCAAGCGCGAAGACGCCATCGGCGGCGACGTGCTCCCGGTTCAGGACGTACCCGCCCGGGACACGGGTCACCAGCCCGTCGTCCACGAGGGCCAGCAGCACCTTGCGCACCCCGGCGAGGGAGGCGTCGCGTACGCGCTCGTGCACGTCGGTCAGGCGCATCGGCGCGGTCGTTCGGGCGAGCGCGCCAAGGACCGGTCCGTGCAGGCACGGGACGACGCTTCGGATCGGGTCGGACAGGTCCATGGAGAATTACACTTCAGGAAAAGTATTTCACTACAGTGTAGATCTTGTGTTCGCGGTTCGCGAGCCCGCAAGGATGGAGGTAGAGGCGTGTCGAACCTTGCACTTGCACAGCCCCACCTTCGGGAACCGTGGTCAGATCGACACCAGCCGGTCAGCCGTCCAAGATCACCTCGCGACGGAGCGACGGTTCCACCTTCCTGATCAGCTCGTTTCGACCCTGCCGCCGATGCGCGCCGAGCTTGACGTTCACCACGCCGAGGCAAAATCGACCCTGCACCGCATGATCGCGCTGCAGGAGGAGGTGGACTGGCACAGCTACGCCCTGTACGACGTGAGCGACGACGACTTCCGTGCCGTCGCCGAGCGGGCGCGCGGCAAGAAGTCCGCTGGCAAGAGGAAGGCCGCATGACGCCTCGCCCGAGTCGGTACGGTGGTCCTTCGATAATGAAATTGGGGCGGAGATGGTGGAGGAAGCGATCGTGAGCACCGGGGCGAGCATTGCCGACCTGATTGTCGAGACGCCGGGAACGTGCGGCGGACGGCCCCGAATCGCGGGGCGCCGCATAACGGTCGAGGACATCGCCGTCTGGCACGAGCGGATGGGGCTGGAGGCCGACGTGATCTGCTCCGAATACGGTCTGACGCTGGGGCAGGTCCATGCCGCGCTGGCCCACTACTTCGAGAACCGGGAAGCCATCGATCGAAGCATCCGGGAAGGGAACGCGATGGTCGAGTCGATGCGGCTGAACAACGTCTCGCCGCTCCAGGGGAAGCTGGAGCGTTCCGGGAGTGCCTGACATTCGGCTGTTCACGGACGAGCAGATCTCGAACGCCGTCATCCTCGGCCTGCGTCAGCGCGGCGTCGAGTTCCTGGCGACACCGGACGCCGGTCGCGCAGGAATGGCCGACGAGAGTCGTCTCGTGTTCGCGCGCGACAACGGCTACGCCCTGCCGACGCAGGACAGGGACTTCCTGACCCTGGCTGCGACGGTGCCCGATCACCTCGGCATCATCCGCGTGCACCAGTCCACGAGTATCGGCGACATCATCCGCGGGGTGCTGCTGGTGACCAGCATGCTGACCGATGACGAGACGAAGGGCCGTCTGGAATACATCTGAGCGAACGCAAGGGCAAGTGTCGAAACCCCATCCCATGAAGACGATCGCCGACGTGATCGAGATCCCCGACAGCGTTCACGCCGGGGACTTCGTGCTGCGCCTGAGCGAAGGCGTGAGCTGGCCCGAGCGCACCCTCGACGATTACGTCGTGACGCCGGCCCTCGTCGGATGCTTCGAGCAGGCGATGGCGCTGATCAAGGGCGCCGTGACCGACAGCTCGAGCAAGGGCGCGTTCCTGCATGGCAGCTTCGGCAGCGGCAAGAGCCACTTCATGGCGGTGCTGAAGCTGCTGCTCGATGGCCACGTCGCCGCGCGCTTGAAACCGGAGCTTGCCGAGGTCGTCAGCCGCAGCAACGCCTGGGCCTGACGTCGGACTCGGCGAGCGCCTGGACGGCCGTGGTGTCGCCTGTGCCGGTCAGGAACTCGACCTCCAGCCGGCCGACCTCGTAGCGCTCGACGACGGTGTCGGTGTCGCCGGCCTTCAAGCCGTGACCGTCGATGTCGTGTCGCAGCACGACGACTTCCAGTGATCTGTTTGCGCAGACACTCCTGCGGCCCCGCACTTCAAGGCAACTCGAGGCTACGCTGACGGCAACAGCCGAGCGCACGGTACCTTGCCAGTCCAGTCAGCGCATTGCCGCATGCGAACGCCGTCACGGTGCGAACCTCTGGATGGAAAGATCAGGTTGCTTTGCGCCGATCCCTGTCGCACCAAGCGTCACCGCT
>JAUKWC010043855.1:0-10363 GCA_032356245.1 Endocladia muricata | reverse complement strand
CTATCCACGGGCAATCGACGTGAGCAGTTGCGCAGCCTTTACAGTATATGCGACCAAAGAATCTATCGTTTACCAATATCACGATAATCTTGAGTTGCGCAAACTCGATAAGGTAAATGCGCTTTCTCAGGCAAATCCGCAATTTGTTGCGTGTAATCCGTTCCGAGCAGGTCAGGTCGTTGTCCTCTACGAAGATGGAGCCATCGATATCATTGAGGACGAGAAAGTAGTCCACTACATTACTGCTATTCGCGACGCTACGATTATCGGTTTGAGAGGCATGAAAGGAATAAGCTTTGCGGAAGAAAACTTAGCTTTTATTTCAACTGAGTTTGGTTTCCTTTTGCTTGATCCTGTGCAAGGCACGCTTCCAGACGATGTGCGTACAAGTTCAACCATCAATGACGTGGCAGTACAAGGTGCAGACCTTTACCTCGCCACAGAGCGCGGAGTACTTATGCTTCCCGACTTTCGGTTGCAAGTCCTTGATGATACTTCAAAGTACGAGAACTTGAGCCTATCGGCCCTGAACACAGGCAGCGAACAAGCTCTTTGCATAGAAGAATGGAAGGACGAAATCCATGTAGGGTTTCAGGGCAAATCTTTTATCCTAGGAGATAGGGGAACATCTGTAGAACAAAACTTGTCGGAAAGCTGCACCAATGCGGTAGACATCACAGCAGGTACAAATAATGTAATCTACACGATCGCAGGTTGCGGCAGAAGTCGCGTCCTCGTATCTGTAGATGGAAGACTTTTTAATGAAGTAAATAACAGCTGTCTTGCCAATATTGTGAGTGCAGTTGAGGCGCCCAACAATAGAATATCTACGGCAGAAAATGGAAGGGGTGGTTTCCACTATTTCGATGATGTAAACGCTCCGTGTAAAACCGTAGAAATTAACGGACCGTACACCAGCGATGTGTTCGATATTGATGTTAAAGATGGCGTTGTGGCTGTGGCTTCTGGTGGATATAGTGACCAGTTCGTTTACCTCTTTAGCTTCAATGGGGTGTATGTCTTAAAAGACGATACTTGGTCGGCCTACAACACGACTACACGCGATATTTTTAAACGACGCGATGCTAATACTCCTGGCCCGGCAGACTTTTCTAGTGTTTCTCTCACGGGCGATAATGGACTCTATTCAGCAGCCTATTTTGAAGGGTTGGTCTTCGTAAATTTTGATGACCCTACTCAAGACGTAATCTATGATGAGCTCAATTCATCTTTGCGCACACATACAGGCGACGTACAGCGTACGAGAACTCCAGGTTCGCAATTTGATAACGACGGCAATCTCTGGGTAAGCAACTTTGGTGCGGCTCGCCCTCTGAGCGTGCGCACTCCTGAAGGGGAATGGACCTCGTTTAGCATGGACGCTTGCCTTGGTGGAAGGTCATTGCTTTCAATCGAGGTTGATCCAAATACGGGTTTCGTATTCATACAAACTTCTGATGGCGTCATCGCCTACGATACTAACGGAACGCTAGGGGACACCTCTGATGATGCGTGTCGCACCTTTACAGAAGCTGATGGCTTGCCTCCAGCCGATGTGATCAGTATTCTCCTTGATAAGGATGGAGCACTTTGGGTTGGTACCACAAATGGTATTGCGATCATTAGTTGTACCGGCAATCCATTTAATACCGACTGTAATGGATTTCGGCCTCCTGTTGTCGTCGATGACATTCCAGGTTTCTTCTTTGATGGAGAGCTCATTCGATCGATGGAGGTAGACGGTGGCAATCGCAAGTGGATTGGAACCGACAACGGCCTGTTTCTGCTCGATGAGAGTGGCGAAAATCAACTTGAGTACTACACGATAGACAACAGTCCGTTGCTCGACAACAAGATTACAGCACTCGCTTTTGATGAAGACTCGGGTGCGATGTGGATAGGAACAGGTAGTGGATTGATGACCCTCCAGACCGAAGCTACGGGTAGTTCTGATTTCGTGTTTGGAGAAGTGGAGGTCTATCCACAGCCGGTGCGTCCTGAGTATGAAGGTCCGATTGCTATCCGCGGGCTTGCTACAAATTCTAATGTTAAAATCACCGATGCACAAGGACGCCTTGTTTTTGAAACTGAAGCTGTGGGTGGCCAAGCTGTTTGGGATGGTCGCGACTATACTGGTGGGCGACCTGCTTCTGGCATCTACTTCGTGTGGGCAACGGCGAGCAAGGCGTTTAATGCACCTGAGGCGGTGGTGGCTAAAATTGCGTTGATGCGGTAAAAAGTGCTCTTGCACTTTTTTGTGTTGGGCCGCTCCTGCGGTCCACCGAGGCTGCTATGTCGGTGGACCGCAGGAGCGGTACGACCACAAACCTGCCACACCCCTCGTCGACTTTCCACCTACAATCGTCGAGCTACGCTGCCCCGTAAAACGACCTCCTGTATCTTATGTGCATGAGCTCGTCTAGTCATCATATCACCTCAAATCGGAACAATCGAAACCTGCAGCGCACGGGCAATCGCTCGTACAAGTCGCGTAAGCGTGAATTTTTAGGCCGTGATATCCCACGCAGCGACAAGGCGATTCGTGATCAGTACAACTACTCGGATAGAACACCTTCTATATGGAGGCGCATCGTTGTGATGGCCATAATTCTATCAATGGTGGCGACACTTATCTATGTGTTGATGTACCACTCGTATTTGAATTGAGGGTGTGGTGATTGTGGTCGGACCGTTGTACGATTCACCGAAATAGTGTCTCGGTAGACCGTAGAACGGTGCCACTTCTAGCCCTGAATCTAAAAAGACTGCAACCGAGCTTCGCTCGGTTGCAGTCTTTTGCTTTCGGTGGACCGCAGGAGCGGTTCCACAACAAGCACGCTTAGGCGTGCTAATACGACCTGGCAAAAAGCACGCGCTCCTTGCTCGGCTTGCCGCTGATCATGTCGACACCATCCTCTTGCGGATTGTCGATCGGAATACAACGAATCGTGGCTTTAGTATCTTCTTTAATCTGCTGCTCCGTTTCAGGCGAACCGTCCCAATGTGCGAGGATAAATCCTCCCTTACCATCGAGTACGTTCTTGAACTCTTCGTAAGAGTCCACGCTGGTCGTATGCTCAGCACGGTGTGCTTTAGCCTTAGCGAGTAGGTTGTCTTGAATCTCGTCGAGGAGATTTTTGATCGCATGAGCAACGCCCTCACGAGGAAGACTCTCTTTAGTTTTCTCATCGCGACGAGCAACCTCCACCATGCCTTTGTCGAGATCGCGCATGCCCAAACCAATACGGACAGGTATACCCTTCAACTCGTGCTCAGCAAACTTGAAACCTGGACGCTTGCGATCGTCATCGTCGTAACTGACGCGAACGCCTGCTTCCTTCAACTCAGCCATTAGCTTCTCTGCCTCAGCGTTGATTACATCTGTTGGCTTTGGAATCGGTACGATCACCACCTGTGTAGGCGCAAGCCGAGGAGGAATAATTAGACCCTGATCATCAGAGTGTGTCATGATCAAGCCACCCATGAGGCGTGTAGAAACACCCCAGCTGGTAGCCCAAACGTGCTCACGTACATTCTCCTTATTAGAGAAGGTGACATTAAATGCCTTGGCGAAATTTTGACCTAGAAAATGGCTGGTACCAGACTGCAATGCTTTTCCATCTTGCATAAGTGCCTCGATTGTGTAGGTATCGATTGCTCCTGCAAAACGCTCACTTGCCGTCTTGACACCTTTTATAACAGGCATCGCCATGTACTCTTCTGCAAACGTGGCGTAGACATTGAGCATACGAATCGTTTCCTCTTCAGCTTCCGCACGGGTTTCGTGGGCGGTGTGTCCTTCTTGCCAGAGAAACTCTGCTGTACGAAGGAAAAGTCGCGTACGCAACTCCCAACGCACCACATTGGCCCATTGGTTAACAAGGATAGGAAGGTCACGATAGCTATCGATCCAATCCTTATAGGTGTTCCAAATGATGGTCTCTGAGGTAGGACGAACAATGAGTTCTTCCTCAAGCTTCGCGCTTGGATCAACAACGACACCTTTACCGTTCGGATCGTTCATGAGGCGGTGGTGTGTCACCACAGCACACTCCTTCGCGAATCCTTCTACGTGCTCAGCCTCTTTACTCAAAAAGCTCTTGGGAATGAAAAGCGGGAAGTACGCATTGACGTGGCCCGTCTCCTTAAACATGTCGTCAAGTTGACGCTGAATGCGTTCCCATATGCCGAAGCCGTGGGGTTTGATGACCATACAACCGCGCACGGCACTATGGTCAGCGAGTTGAGCTTTACGAACGATGTCGTTATACCACTGCGAATAATCCTCTTCTCGAGGCGTTATAACCTTAGACATGTGGGCTTTTTAAGTTTGAATGCAAATCTAGCCAGTTGTTAGACCTCAAACTGGCGAGTTGTCGTAAAAGTGATGTTTTAATCCTGCTTTCGCCAAAACCTACTGCCTTTCAGGGCGTTATAAAGTGACTTAATGACGATTTACTCGTCTAATAGATAGTTTTAGCGAAAGCTTTAACATAACAGCATGCGGCTTTAATGCCATCTTAACAGCTTTTAGCTGTGGATAACCCTAAATTGCAGCTGTTACTAAATGTAAACGCCCTAATTTAACGACCATGAATTTTTCGCCCGCTCTTCGCAATTTGTTTCTTGCACTCGTAGTAGTACTGGTAAGCCTACCAGCCGTCGCTCAGTACGATGATGTCTACTATGATCCAGGAAAATTTAGTCCAGCTACTGCTTCGACTACTACGACAACCTCTTATGACGATAACTACGACAGCGCATCTTATGATGACGAAACAGTAGCTGCGCCGTACGATGCAAGCAACTATGATTCTGAGCCATTCGGTTACGATGACTACAGTGGTTTCGAGTACACTTCACGTGTGCGTCGCTTCCGCCGCCCTTACTCTGGCTTCGGTTACTACGATCCAGTTTATGTTGATCAGGTGTACTACGGTGGGTTTCAGCCAATCGGTACAACCGTATTGATCTACAACTCTCCAAACAACTTCAACTCATTCCGTAACAACCGTTTCAATAACGGATTCTACAGTTACAACAACGGAAGTCGATTCAATCGATTCAACCGCTGGAATGATCCATTCTACAACCCGTACGGTAATGGCTTCGGCAACAACCGTTTCTACGGAAATGGTTTTGGTGCAAACAACTTCGGCGCAGGTCGAGGATTTGGCGCAGGCGCATTCGGTGCATCTGCTTACGATTGCCCTCCAACTTGGAACAACGGACAGACGTACAACACGCCAAACGCTGTGACGACTACCAACCGAACTCCAGCAACGCGTCCTTCAACACGTGCTACTGGAACTCGTGGAACGAGTACTCGTAATCCTTCGACGCGCACTAACAGTCGCAGAGGTACTGACCAAAGCGTTAGAGGCGGTTCAAACGGTTCAACTCGTCCATCACGAACTCGTGGCAACACAACACGGTCTCGTACTAATACAACGACTCGTCCATCGTCGACACGTTCAAACAGTACTACTCGCCCAAGCCGCTCGACAACACCTCAGCGTTCAAGCACTAGAAGCTCACGTTCAACGATAACACGCCGTCCAAGTTCGACGACGACTCGTCGCCCAACGTCAACTTCACGATCAAGCTCTTCACGTAGCTCTAGCTCTCCATCACGCAGCAGCTCTAGCCCACGTAGCTCAAGCAGCAGCCGAGGATCAAGCTCTCGCAACCCTCGCTAAGCTTGGCGTCTAGCGCGAATACATTAGGTCAATTCCGGAACACGCAAAATTTTGCGACTACACGTTCCAAGTAAAAGCGGGCGATCGGTGAACATCACCGGTCGTCCGCTTTTTTTGTCCCAGCACCAACTTTTGAGTTTTACTCAGTCTTCCTTTACACTATCCTTGCCCCATGCGGATTTTCCTAGCCCTCCTCTCTACCGTCCTTGTCTGCGCTACCCTAACAGCACAGTCGTTTGATGACGCTCTACGCTTTAGCGAAAACACAGCCGTTGGTACCGCCAGAAGTCTTGGTACTGCCAACAGTATGTCGGCGATCGGTGCCGACTGGACAGCTTTGCAGTCAAACCCTGCTGGACTTGCAGCATTCCGCAACAATGAGATGACCCTCACCCTTGGAGGTATACTTACTGGTACGGCCGATGCAACATTGACAGCCACTACCGACCAGGTAGTAGGAAGCGTAATGTCTCCAAACAACGGTTCTGGCTTTCGCGTAGCTCTGCCACAAATCGGTCTCGTCTTTACACGCGAACCAATCGCCAGTCGTTGGACACAACTCAATTTTGGAATAGGTGTCTCGCAGACCAATCGCTTTGAGGAGAACATCAGGTTTGCAGGCTCAACGCCTGGATCGATTACTGATGCTTTTTTTGAATCAGCAAACTTTACGTTTGATCCAGATATGGTTTTTAATCCAGCCACTCTTGATCAACTAAATGCCTTTACCGAAGGTCCGGCATTTGACGCAGGAGTCCTCATTCCTGCCGATGCCTCGAATGCTCCAGATGGCTATTTCACAGATTACAATGACTTTGGCCGCGTATCAGACGAGGATCCAGGAGTTCCACTTTTCAAAGAAGGAAGCGTTTCACGCAAAGGATACAACAGCAGCTTTGACCTTTCTATGGGTGGAAACTTCGAAGAAAAACTACTTATTGGAGCTACCCTGAGCTTGGTCAATACGTCTTATGAAGAATCAAATGTCTACGTTGAAGACGATCGAGAAAACACAATTGAGGTCTTTGATAACCTGCGATACATTCAGGTCAATAGACACGATGGTACAGGTGTCAACGGTAAGATTGGAGTGATCTACCGTGCGAGCCAAGCACTTCGCGTAGGTGTGTCTTACCACAGCCCGAGTATCATCGCGGTCTCTGATGAGTTGATTTCAGATATTTCGTATACCTACGAGTCGTCTCCTGGAGTTGCTGTGCAAGGAAGTGGATCATCACCAGATTTTGATCCGCTTGAGTATACGTTTGTGACGCCGAGTACCTACCGTGCTTCTGCGGCCTACATCATTGGTCGACGTGGCTTCATAAGTGCAGATGTAGGATACAAAAACTACCCTGGGGCTAAGTTCAAGTTTGAAGACGATGATGCGACCGAAGACTTGCTCAATCGAAATATTGTAGATCAGTCTCAATCTGCTATTGATGCTCGCATTGGGGGAGAGTTAAACTTGAATCCATTTAAGGTTCGAGCTGGTTTCGAGTTCGTTGGAGCTCCTGTACAAGGAGAAGATTCAGCACTTGGATTTAGTGGGGGTATAGGCTTTCGCCAAAACAGGCTCTCTGCAGACTTAGGATACCGTATCAGTATACGTCCAGACCGCGTATATCGTCCATACAACGTCAACATTATTGACTTTGCACAACAGGACGTAAACTACACGCCTAGCATTAGTACTATGGCACTCACCGTGGGTTGGAAGTTAATGCCTCGTGCATATGAGGAGGAAGAGCAACCATCGCGCTCGAAAAAGAAAGGTCGCGGAAGAAGGCGCTAATACATATTACATTAAATTGTAATTTTAGGCGTGGTGTTTGTAAAGGTTTGGGTTACCCTGAAGCCTCCCTTATGCCTTTCACATTGTTTCGTACCGCTATTCTACTCTGTTTGGTTCTACTAGGAACCTCGTCTGGGGTTTTGGCGCAAGCTGAATCCAGTACCGCAAGCGTGGACTCTGCTCTCATAGAGCGAACCATTGTTGAAGCGAAATGGCGCTATGTGTATACGATGCACGTGGGCTCAAATACGATCATCCACGAGGCGGGAGATTCCTATGACTTCTATTTGTATTTCCGCTACGACTACACAGCAGAAGAATTCTTGAACGGCCGCTACGAGCGTAAAGCCTGGGCACTTGCTGGAGATCAAATTTTCTACCCGTTCAGAAACGTAAACGTCTTTCGTGTAGCACAGGCAGGTCGCGAAGATCTCGCCTTGGAATTTACCCAACCGAACAGTAAGGGTGCCTACCAGTACCACTTCGTGCGCGTTTTGGATGCAGATGCGCCTTTCATCAAACCCGTCAATCAGTTGCCGACGGTGTTGGTTGAAGGCACTACAAAGCAGAAGAAACGCAAGCGCCGTCGCCTCAAAGGAGACGAAGTCGCTGGAGTTAAAAAGAACCGTCGTTGGTGGCCGTTTAGTAAACGGAAAGATTCTGAAAAAGAACCAAACGTCAAACGCGAGAAGCGTTTGAAAGAAAAAGAAGAGCGGCGCGTAAGTAAAGAAGGAGTTGCAGCTGTTGATATGATGGTTGAAATAACCGGCGGTGGTTTTTTCGGAGGCATTGACCCAGTTATGCGCGACTATGCAGTCATCAAACCAGGCGGTCGACTTGTCAAAGAATTTAAAAGTGTACAGACCGAATTGCGTCGTACTGCAGCAGATCTAGACGTTGAAGAATACAATCGCCTCGCTGAATTTATTGAGCGCAAGGGATTCTTTGACCTTGATCGTGTTTATGACTGTAGCTCGGAGGCATGCGTGAATCGAAAACGCCTTAAGCCAACACCGATTCCACTACGTATTGCGGTGAGTAACGGCAAGCGCAAGAAAGTGGTCAACATCGCGATCTGGGGGCAAGACAACCGAGGGATACGTTATGTGGATTATCCCCAAGAACTAGAGGATGTAATTCAGGCCGTGCTCAAGGTGAGCAATGGTGCCGAGTACTCGTTTGCCAAGAAATAGGCTGCTTGAAAGCCACTTCTACATTGAGGTATACCATTCGTCAAACGAGGGGCAGAAGCATGAGGTAGGTCTGATAGATTAGCAAGTATGGTTTGGTACTTTGTACTTTAACCATCCAATCTTAGTCTACGCCCTACACACCATGCAAGTACCGATCAAAGCTGTTCTCATCGATGATGAGGTTCATTGTATCAAAACACTTTCTTACGAGATCGAGCTGCGCTGTCCGCAAATAGAAGTGCTGGCAACGTTCAACGATTCAGAATTGGGCCTGGCGAGTGTTCTAGAACTCGAGCCAGATCTTCTTTTCCTTGACGTCGAAATGCCGAAGCTTAATGGATTTGAGCTGCTCGCTAAACTCAAAGAAAAGACGAAGCAGATGCCGCTGGTCATCTTCACTACGGCATACGACAACTTCGCAATAGAGGCCTTTAAAGTGGATGCGATTGATTATCTCATGAAGCCAATTCTCGGTGACGACCTCAATCGTGTGATGGAAAAAGTCAGCGCTCGCATCAACGAAGAATCTCCTGAGCAAGTGACCGCTTTACTTGAAGACATCCGACATACGCTGGGGCGCAGTCAGACGCGCATAGCTCTGCCTACCGGCGAAGGGATTGAGTACGTACCAGTCGAAAACATTGTGTACTGTCAGTCACAAGGCTCGTACACCCGCATCGTCCGTGATGAGAAAAATGATCTCCTCATTAGTCGAAACTTGAAGTACATCTCTGATTTACTGCCAGAGGATCAATTCTTGCGCGTTCACAATAGCTATCTCGTAGCGGCTTCACGCATTTCCAAGTTTGTGCGCCAAGACGGAGGCTACCTCGTGATGGACAATGGCGACAACGTTGGTGTGAGCCGAAGTAGGCGAGAGCTATTTACGAAGTAGGCATTGCTTGTGCTTACACCCTGAAGTCATGGTTGGCCTAAAGACGAACCACATGACCCTAAATTGTATGCTGCAAACGTGAGCTCTTCATTACTCTACAACCTTAGAGATCACTAACCTCTTTCACACCTTGTGTCTTGTGGTCCTTCCGAAGCCAGAGAGCTTCTAGAACGACAGCTAGAAGAATAAAGACTCCCCCAAGGAGAGACATCAACGGTGGGAACTCTTGGAATAAGATCGCAGCATAGGCAATTCCAAAGACTGGATTTATACATCCCAAGAGACTTGCTGTAGTCACAGAGAAATTGCGAAAGCTCATCAAAAACATGGTCTGTCCGAGAGCTGTCGTGACAAGAGCCAGTAAAATCAGATAAGGAACGGCATCCGGTGTCGGAATAATCGGAAAGAAGGCTAACGCAGGACTAACCACAACCAAGACGATGACCATCTGATAGAACATCAACACAGATCCACTCACGGAGTCGACTTGGGTTTTGAGCAGGACGTTGCGCAATGCATACATAAACGCTGAGGCGAGGCCACACAATAGACCTGTAGTAATGTCGCTCGATAGACTCAACTCAGGAGCAAGCAAGTAGACGCCCACTAATACCAAGCCTGCAAGTAGTAAGTGTCGAATTTGAAACGACTGACGTAGTATGAGCGGTTCTAATAAGGTAGTCATTGCAGGATAGGTAAACACGGCTAGCATTGCAACCGCAACACTCGACAGTTTGAGCGCATAGAAATACAAGACCCAATGTGCTGCCATGAGAACTCC
>JAUKWC010043844.1:0-11148 GCA_032356245.1 Endocladia muricata | reverse complement strand
GTAGAGAAGTGGGGATGCTGTCGAGGGTGGTGCTGTGTGGAGTAGGGGAGGGGAGGAAGGCGAGGCAAGAAGGGGGACTGGATTGAGGAGGGACAGGATGACGCGTGATGGTGATGGATGCTGGATGCTGGATGATGGATGCTGGGTGCTGTCCTGCCGCAGAACACCGATTCCAGGTGTCGCCGTTGGGAAGGAACGAGTGCAATGGCGAACGGCTGTCATCGTGAAGAGCAATGACATTGACACGAATTACAACACTGACTGCCGGTACTTTTTTCTCTACAAAATTGTTTGCTTTTTTCCATGTGATTGGACTGTTCGTGCACCATGTACCAACCACTAGTTTCCGCAGGGCAGTCGGTCTCATACTATATGAGACCAAATTTCGCGTTGATACAGTATGAAAAGGTCAACGAGACGTTCACTTTTGCTGTTCTTGGTATCGCCTCGAAGCTGCTGGGAGTACTCTATCTGGACAAGGTGGACCTGTAGCAAACTCGGACGGACATTTTGCGCAGTCAGGGATCGAGTGTACCCGAGTTTGCAACCACGTATTATGGTATTTTAGAAGAACGAGGTAAATTTCATGTCGTACAGGTACCATATTCACCACATACTGTATATTGTAGAACTCGTACGATCTCCACCATATTTTAACGTCATATGAGGCAAATTGCAATGTCCAGTGGCGTCTAGAGTACAAGGCGCCCCACGTGAGGCGGGTATGAGGCAAGAGTTCATTTAAGGTTAAGCTCAGCGGATATCTCAGGTTTATATACCACTCGAAAGCTCTTGGTATTCTCTATGAGAATAGGGGTTTAGGTTCTAGAACATTCTCACACATGATTTATATTGTGCTGCTTGAAAGCTGTTACGAACCTAATTTCACACTTCAAACCTAGACAGTACCAGTACAAACCGTACACGTATGCAAACTTTGCATGATCATAACCCGAATAATTTTTCCGACGTAGATTTACGAGTACGTTTAGCAATTTATTCTAGTGTCTATTGGACATCTGGCTTCATATGAGGTCAAATTTCGCTGAGATATTAAAGTATCAAGGAGACTTCCACTTCTACCCTTCTTGATATCTACTTGAAGGTCTTTGAGTTCTCTGTTCTGGCAGAGTGAGCTGTAGAAAAAAAAACTCAGCGAACCTTTTGCGCAGTCCGAGTTTTAGTGCAACAGAGTAAGCTACCCTTTGTTTTGATATCATTGCAGGGGATGAGATAAATTACACGTACAACAACTAGCATATTCACTATACGTATTATATATTTTACATACTTTTTCGGAGGTTAGTTGGCCTCATATGAGGCCAGAGTTGACCTCATATGAGGCAAAACTCAATGTCCATTAGACACTAGAGCTGTCCAACTTCACCGACAGCAGGAGCGAGAATTCCACCGAATATCCCGAAGAGTCCTCAATTTTCAAAAACCATGTCTCCCACTTCCGACCCCCGTCGCATCGTTGGATTGCGAGTTCGTACTCGCGCTCGCCTTCTAACCTCCGAGTCCAAGTGTCGGCGTATGTAAGGTGCCAACCGGAAGGTCAGGAAAGTCTCTGGAACCGTCAGAGATATCAAGAAGTCCAAGGTCAACGGCAGAAATGTGGCTGATGTGAATGTCAGCTGGGAGCTTGCCGATGGAATTAAGGTCGTTTCACTGCGGCTGGCAAACATCAAGGCAGGAGAGAGTCCTGAAAACGACGATGAAACAGGAATCCCAATTGCTCCTCAAACCTCTGAGCAATTGGGAAATCAATCAGGCAGTTCCGAATCGGGTGTTGCAATCGACCTCGTCACACTCATGGATGGAGAGGGTCGCGATGTCACAAGGAGCACAAGCGAAGATGCATCTGGCCCGGTCGTTGAGGTCAACGGTACAGTGTGGGCTCGTGCCGAGATCACGATGGAAACGAATGGCTTCATTTGCATGAAGTCTTGGAAGGTCATTGGCCCAATCGACGAGATTGTATCTGAGAGCTCGTATCCTGCATCATTGATCCCATTCGAATACTTCATGTGAATGTTCCCGCAGCGTCACCTGAAGTGTATGGTTGTGGGGAAAAACAGGGAACTGGAAAGCCAGTATTTCGGGACCACAAGCAAAGGTGAAATTTTATGCTTTTTCGGGATTTTGGTCCTGCTGACAAGATACCAGTTTAGCAATCGTCGCACATTGTGGGGTAACATCACGAGCAGCAATCACTTGCCATCTCCGCGTTTTGGAGATATAATGCCTCGTAACTGTTTCGAGCAGCTCTGTACCTGCATCGCATGTACAGGAGCAGGAAGCAGCGCTAAGGCGATGGATTCGAGATGGAACTTGGTGAAAGTTTTCGTTGATGCAATTAATGATCATCAGGCCACAAAGGTCAAGCCATCCCACCGCATATGCGTCGATGAGAGTATGTCGAGGTGGTATGGGCTAGAGGGGAGCTCTATTTCTTTTGGTATTACACATTATGTGTCACTCGATCGCAAGCCGGAAAGTGGGTGTGAAATCAAGTCAGCTTGTTGTGGTGTCAGTGGCATCATGATTCGTCTCGAGCTGACATTGTCAGCAGATGACAACGTCCACCAACGGTACGAGGGCGGCTCTATTCATGGAACATCCGTACTTCTAAGACTGGTTGAGCCATGGTTCCACACGGATAGGGCCATCTGCGCTGATTCGTAATCCGCGTCGGTTGAGACAGCTAAAGTGCTTTTTGACAATGGCCTGAAGTTTACTGGTATTGTCAAGACAGCCAGAAAGGGTTACCCTGTTGACTACCTCTCCGGTCTGGAAATAGCTGACAACGGTTCTCACGTCATGATGGTCACTAGTAAGCCCGATCTCATGGCTGTCATGTGGGTGGACCGGGATAGACACAATTTCATCAGCTCTACTGGGACAACCTCGGCGGGTGACAACATGTAGCGTCAGAAGTGGAGTTCCGGTGAAGGAAACCCTCACCTCGGCAGCATTGAGATTTCCATTCCGAAAGTATGTGAGAACTACTACGGAAAATGCTCTCAGATCGACAAGCACAACCGATGTCGTCAGGATGACCTTGGGCTTGAAAAGAAGTTCGAGGTTAAAGATTGGGCGGTGAGAGTAAATACCTCTCTACTGGCTATCTGCATCGTTGAATTGTGGGAGCTTTACTCAGGATGCCGAAAGAGTAGGGTGTTTACTCCGAACGATTTCTACTGCCAACTGGCAAATGGACTAATTGATAATGGCGTGGATGGAGGTTTGCAGGCTCGTAGGAGGTCTGCAGCTGAAACCCCGAATCACACGATGGCCTTTGAGAGTGGGTTTGGGGTCCATCTAGCCCCCGTTAAGCGCAGACATCTGTTATCTGACGGAACGTCATCAAATGCAGCCTATCAGTGTCGCTGTTCTGTCTATAAGAACACCAAGAAATCGAAATTTATACGTTCAGGTTGTTTCCGAAATATTCGCTGCGAAGTTAATATTTGTCATCCTGAAATTGGCAGGGATTTCTTAAACCAGCCTGTCCAGGAGGTCCATTGGTTTCGAATATGACGGAAACAGGGAGTAGGTTTTAAAATGTTTCAGTAATTTGGGAACTAAAGTCTGAATCCCATGTTGGTAAGCTACCCTGGTCGACACCACAGTTGTCACTTCTAAATGTCTACGAAAATCAAAAAAGCTTCTATAGCCCCCAACAGTTCCATCGACGTCATAACACTTGTGCAATTTCGTCGCATAGCTATTGAATAACCCCTCAGAAGATGTCGCCGTATACTGCCTTCTGTTGAAGTGGGCTCTTTAAAAGAGTCCTGAAACAGAACTACTTCGGAACCTGTCGAGTCCTCAAAGACGATCTCGAAGCACGAAGGCGCTTAGCAAGAATTGGGCTCGCCAGCAAATGCTCTCCCAGCAGCCCGAAAACCTCTGGACTAACTTGTCGCAATTAGATATAGTTGTAGAAAAGTTTCTATTCGAACGCGAAAGGAGCAGAAGGGGGGCGGTAGAGGTACTACGCCTTTAAAATATGATAAACATTCGAAGGTTTAAAGTACTTATTGCAGTCATGATCTCGACCTT
This sequence comes from Endocladia muricata, assembly GCA_032356245.1. Classification (NCBI taxonomy): domain Eukaryota; phylum Rhodophyta; class Florideophyceae; order Gigartinales; family Endocladiaceae; genus Endocladia; species Endocladia muricata. Next base: position 7,080 of record JAUKWC010043844.1, on the reverse strand, counting down.
ACGTAAGGCAAACCTCACTGTCCGCTAGACAATACAGTATATGGAACATTGATTTTTGGCTCCCATGAAGTTAACGCTGCTTTTGCATTGAGTCGTAATCACGATTACTAAAAATAAAGGAAATAGTCGGTTTTTTATTAGATTTCGAAGGTGTACTGCATTTACAGGCTACCATGTACTCCTTTTTGCTTCGAAGCAGAAACTCTTTTACGACCATTTCTAACCGCGATAAGTTCGTTCGATGGGCTTGAGGCCTTAAGGGCAGTTTCTATCCGCGAATCAATATCTCGCCCAGCGCCTTTACCCTCCGAATTCCTCCTCTGAGGACTTAACAGATTATGAAATACTTGTGTTTCGCGATTTATTTAGAAAGCCCGCATTAACGGAAGACAGCGTACGGTGATATCTGTTTGTGGGAACCATCAAAGTAATGGACTGCAACTACGCAAAATATACGACACCAACAGAACTGCTCGGGGATAACGAATCGTACTTACACACACTATGCATTGATAAGTAAAAGCACGGGTGTCGAGCAGAGTGACTCGTCACCACTGAACGGAGAGTATACTTCTAAAATCCCTCCAAAATTCTAAACTTTAGTTTCAACTTCCCTACCATTCCAAACCATACTCCTCCAGATAATATCGTTTCAAGCTATCTCTGCCATTTCCAAGACACACGGTAGAAACTTTTCTTTGAAGAACCGCGAGGTTTCCGGAAAATATGAATATTAGTTACACTGAACTTCAAAAGATTATATAAGAGATCATCTGTGCGCCTGTTATTACTCGATGTTCGAATATAGACTAATGCTCCCCGTACGATCAATGCAGAGTCCAAATTTCCCTTGGTATTCCTTTTGTGCTCATAGCAGTTCAGCCGCGGTCCTTGACCGGACCGTTCAGACTCTCCGAACACTATTCTCTGTTATGCAATCCGCCGGGCGACACCAAAATTAGCTAAAGTCCCTGGTACGCTCTTTGAAAACCACCGGTAAAGTTCCTGGGAGTAGGCTGGACAAGTAGGCCGACCAAGGTTGTTTGATTCTATTACCTACTGTTTTACTTCAGAGCTCTTCCCCAGCCCAAGACCAACCTAAAGCGGGCTTTTGGGGTTTTCTCCCCGTAGTCTTGTTTGGTACATACTTTCGCCAACACGGGGGCAGGAGGGGGGGGAAGGGGGTAGGTATTGCATGTCTTATAGACGGTAATTTCCATAACGGTATGCCTGGTCGTTGGCATACGGGATGGCGCCACTTCGTAGTTTATGAATACAGAGGACGAATCAGCGCGTATCTATACCAATCCACGTGGATGTAACTGAGTCTCCATTAGTATCCTTATTTCTGGCGTGTAAACATCTATTCGTTATTTCAGGGCCTGTAAAGCGGTAAACAGGATAACTTATGCTAGCCTCCCTGTGACGACAGGTGTATTCGATTCTCTATTAGACGTTGAGTTTTGCGTCACACCAGCTAAACTTTGGCTCATATTACATGAAATGCATGCCCATAATAAATGAATTAAACTTTCTCACTTCTACCAGACTTTAACATAGAAGTAACTGTCATGCGCCCCCCGTACTCGTCTAGCGCCTAAGCACAGAAACCTCTGCAAGTTTTTGTAGCTGCGACGAAACTGTCCAGTGGTCTGGAGGCTACTGAGAGAGCTTCTAGCCGCGACCGTGATTCTCGCCGAGCGCCTCTACGTTTTGGTTTCCGTTCTGGAGGACTGAACATGATCCAAAGCTGGTGTAATCCAGGATTCTTTCAAAGGGCCTACTTGCAGACAAGAGAGCAAACGGCAAAATACTCTGAAGCGATTTTCCATAGCGACGCGACGAGTTCGAGCAGTTGACATGATCCGAAATGACCTAATTGCAGATACAGAAACTTTCTTAATTTCGGTACAAATTTGTAAATGACAACTTGGATGTCAACAGTGGTAGCTCATTAAAATCAGATTCAAAGTTCAGTTCTCAACATTTTGGAAATAACCTAAAGACTGCTCGAGCTTCTTTTCTCATTCCAAACCGTGTACGTCGTGAAAATGCTGCTTGAAGCACCCCTCGCCAATTTCGTGATGAAAAGTGTGAACTTGCCGGCAAATATTTCGGAAACATCTAGAACACCTCACCTTCGATTTAACTTTTGTTCCTGCGGAAAGAATCGCGAGACTTTTGAGCCGAATTTGATGACTTCTGATGCGACTATAGACATCTGCGCTTATTGGTGGTTTCGGGGACTCCAAACTCACTGGTAAAGTCGTTGTCGTCATTCAGGGTTTCAGTTCAAGACCTCCTACGAGCCCACAAAGCTATGTCCTCACAATCATCAGTATTTTTCTCTGCCAATGGACAGAGGAAATCGTTCGAAGGCAGTATCATGCTCTTTTAGCTTCATCATTGTTTCCGAAAATGAATACAGACGCCTCCAACAATCACTAGCGTATGAAATCCTCCACACACTCTATATTATTATGAGTACCAAAAAATGCCGACTTTCGTGGCAATCCAGAACGCGAAGTTCTTGTAGTACAGCGAGTTTTTGGAAGGACATTGCCTTCCAAACAAATTTTGACTGCCAAATCCCCTGAATGCCTGCATCAATCAGTCGTAGTTAGGTTCCTAGTAAAACGGCCAGCTGATAATGCGAGTTATGCAGTACTATGCAGTTCCGCATCTAACTTCCCGTACGTCAAAGGCCCTCGATGACCTGTAGTCTGCTTCACGCCTATAAGGGTACCTCGGACGGGACTTACTCCGAAATGATTTGTGATTGGGTACGGGCCACTATAATGAGGACTGTTTCGCGCTGCGCGTGCCATGTTCGTATCGACAGAACTAGGAGCTAGGCCCCGTGATCTTGAGCTGCACCAAGTTACCCAGATTTTTGTCTACTTTATGTGGCTGGAGACAAAGTTTAGAGTGATTTTCGGACTTCCCAGAAAGTATTGAACCATACGGGAACGCAAACGAAGACTATTTTGTAACTCAAGTAAGAGGTAGGTGACTGTACGAATTTCGATGGATGGTGTCACTGCAATACGTGACAATAAGGCCTTTGACTGTATGGCCAGTCTCAGCCATGTTCTTCGCGTCCTTTGAATCGCGTTTACATAGGAAAGTATGCTTTTCGCATCGTACTATGACGGATCCGCAATGCACGCAGCACTTCACAACTTCGACGCTGTCTTGTTTGCGGCGAAGTGTTCCCAACTACTGCTTAAGGCGGCGGGATAATTTCGGGTTGGTGCCGTTCAATACGGAGCAATATTCTTCCTTCGCCTTAACGCCACATATCCTCAGACTGACGGGAGGAAAAAAAACGCCGACAGTTCACTCCTACCTTGCTGCACTCTTTTCATTTGTGCCCTGGAATAACCACAGGCGCAGATGTATCGTGGTACACAGTTCTTCTGCATAACACATCAAACTCATAAATGAAGGAAGGCGCAGGTATCCGTCAATCCAAGGCTTTAGACGTGTTCCTTGTGACGTCGATAATCAAGTAAATTTCAAGATGGATCTGGTGTCTTCAATCACAGCGGTCGCGATATGCACATGTGAGACTACATGTGAAGATAAATATCCGAAATTTAATCGTAAAAACAACGTCCATCAATCCATGTATTTTCGTCTTTTGTAGACAGTATGCCTATGCTGATCAAATGTGAAAAACGTAGATATCGAAGATGTCCAGGATGATGTGGCATAACACAATGTGTACAATATTGGATGAGAACACATGAAAGTAACATTGAAATCAAGTATTCAGATCTAGATTTCGTGGCCCGGATTGAGCGACCGGATCTAAAACGCCAATCTGTCTTATGGAGCGGGGCTAGTGCGACGACGGATCGGTGTTCCTCCTTCCCGTCCCTCTCTCTTTCAATAAAGTCTCCACACTCTGGTGGTACGCGCGTTTCTATTGCCAGCAAATTCAGAGACCAAGCAGGTAAATACGGCGGCCGAACTAATAAGGACGCTAAGTATGGCGGCTGTTATCGTCGAGCTTGCCAACACCGGAGGTAAGCTCGACGAGGTCCTCACCAGGCCGCTTTCCGTGGGAAGTGGCAAAACCATCGCCGAAGCGCGCATTGTCCTGTCATGGATGCGAACTTAAGGTCTCGTTGCACGCCAGTACCGCGACGAGAAAGATCATGACAGACATTGTTGTCGGTATGCGCAAGGACCCGGTAATGGCGCTGTTAACGGAGTTTTCTTTGCGAACCGAGAGTTTCCAATCCCTCGTACTCTCAAAAAGCACCCGGGCCTCAGACCGGTTGCTGGGTACAAAACCAACTACACAAATGCGGCCAAGTACTGTCTTTCGCTTCATGCTGCTGCTCTCGAACTCCTCAGTGAGTATCTTCCGGAAAAGAAGGACCACGAAGCAACATAGCACAGTGTGTGCGCTGCGATACCGATCCGACCTTCCCCACGCGTCGTTGGTTTTCGAACAGAGTTTCGCGAGATGGCTGCAAGTGATCCTAGTTACCACAAATCAGCAACCTCGAACTTAGAAGAACCCGACGGTCTGCCGGCAGGCAGTGATCTTCATAAATTGATGGAGAAGCTAGATACCCATCTCGCTACATAGGCCATGAAAGCGATCACCACTTTCACACAAATCATGGCAAAAATGCGTGCCAGATGAGGAGGCATCGCAGACCGACAGCTCTCACGACAAGAAGTCGCCCAATTTGGTGATAAACTGTCGAAAGTACCGAAGCATATCAATCGGTGGGGGCTCGGATTATCTGTGTCGGGGCATTCAATTCTGGATGTTTGAAGCTTCCCGAGCTCCATTCATCTCAGCAAAAGGAGTCGAGTGGTCGCATATCCCGCAGGCCGCAGAGGAAATCATGTTCGCCTCTACAGACTTCGAGGACAGAAGCCAATTGAGAATACACAAGGATGTGACATGGTCCCAATGCATGGCAGCCACATACCCGGGATATTAATCTCTTGAGCGTTCGTGGTTTGGAAAGACAGGGGCAGTGGGGAGAAAAGGCGCCAATTTGTGCTCAGAATCGCACTGAACTCGCACAGCTGAACGAAGAGATCGGTCCGCGTGGATTCTCAGGCATGGTTTGCCGCCGCCACCCAACGGCCCAACCGTTTCGTTTCGATGGACATCCAGTGCGGATACGGTCATTTCCATCTCTCTTCGCAACTGCGGGAATGGCTCGTGTTCCGTTACAAGGGCCACTACTATCACTGTCTTGCCCTTGCCTTCGGGTGCGGTCGATCGCGCTTGTAGCTCACTCTGCTCATGGTGCCTATCGTACAGGCGCGCAGTCGCAATGACTACCATATCTTTGACTACCTAGATGATTTTTTGATAGCTGCATCTCTTTGCAGAGTGAGCGCAGACGTTACCCACTGCGCAAAAGCGCGGAGTTATATATCGGTACGTTGGTTGCGGCTAGGCTTGACTCATCATGGTACGAGGCGGGAGTGGGCAGGGTCTACTACTGTACAACATGTCCGAGTCAAGATCTAATCGGACCTTCTGCGGTCCTTCGTTGCTTTTCTGAAGCTCATTAAGGTACAGCGTCTAGTGCAAAATTGGGTCTATGACGTACCCGCAGGACAGGGGTGGGTATCGCAGAAATTACTTTCACGCTTCTGTGGCGTATGCGTAGCTTCGTCGTTGGCAATGACTCGGGCCCGGTTCGACATTCATTTGTTGCACTAGGCTACGGCTACCGCCCGCAGTCGCGACAACCGAGGCAGAGGTATGCTAACTCAGCCGAGTATCCGCGATTTGGTGGGGTGGACGTCTACGTTAAGGCGGGAATTGGAAGTCCGACCGATGGCACCGTCGACGCCTACAACGGCAACCCACACTGATGCGGCCGAAGATGGTTATAGGGGTACGATAAACAGCGGTGATCTCCGGCTGGCAGGGGACGGAACATGACCCTCGCAAGGAATCTACAGCTGGGTAGAAAGGGCATCGGGTATTGGCTACAGAAACCTCAAAGCTATCTGCATGCTATTGGTACGACTTGCAGGAGAACAGGCATAGTTCGAAGGACACACATCTGCGCTACCTAATGCCGACGACCCAGCAGTGGTACACATTAAAAATGCCTCTGTTAGTGCAAGCCACCCTATAATGCGCGATCGTCGAAAGCCGAAAATATTTCTGGAACCGAAGAGTTTCTATATCTGTTCCGAGTGGATCTCCTCCGTTGCAAGTAAGTTAGTCGTCCGACTTTCCGGACGGTTCGCGCGAGCCAGCTGGCAAATTCGTCGGCGGCAGCGGCGTTCCGTAGTAGATGAAATGTAGGGTCCCATCGAAGCTTTCAGATACCGACCCACTAGACAAAAACCTCTCTTCCTCCGGCGCCAACTGTGTGCCGAGCTGGCGAGCGAACGGAACGCCTAGAAGCTACGGCTGTTGCGCACAACCGGGAATCTCACAGCAGCGACAGGGCATAAGCTGCGCGAGACGAATACAGATGCCTTCGTCTGTATTTCCGTAACTGGATGCGGACGTCCACTGAGTGCAGGATGAGGTGTAGTCATACCCGTGGTCTACTACAAATTTTGCAGTCTCGGATCTAGTACTATTAGACCCGAACTTCCACCACGTGGACGTCCGGGTCTAGTAATACTGTACTCGCACTTCGACCAGGTCAAAGTCCGACTGTAGAAATACTACGCGCTGCGGAAGCCCAGGATGCAGTTATACTACGCAGTGAACTGCGACGCGTGAAAGTCCGTTGCTAGTTTTACTGCTCAGCAACAGAATTTTCGCAGTTCCGAATGCATTTTTGCTGCATTCGGAACTGCGTAAAGTGCAGCTGCGCAGTGTCCCTACTGAAACCAGACCGAACGTCCAATGCGCGCGGTGAACGTCCTGCCGCATTTTTCTACATGTAAGTACTGCTACAAAACTAGCCCTCTCACAGTATTTGGACGGATCTATGTCTCGACCATCAGGCCCCAACATCACCCGCATTCTCTCACCCTCTCCGCCTCCAACAGCCGGCACTCCCTGTATCGCATCGCAGACAACACGTCTTGCCAATCTTCAAGGACGCCACCCCTCCCACCCACCAACCC